>VZRR01011274.1:14742-41009 GCA_013398015.1 Oreocharis arfaki | reverse complement strand
GGGGCGGGGACCACGCTGGCCGGTCCCGTCCCTCCCCGCTCCGTTCGATTCCCCCCCCCCTCCCCGCCGACACTTCCCCGTCGCCTCAGGCTACGCCACTTGGGGAAATCCTGAGGTCAATCCCCGCTAAGGCCGCGGCCCCCTACGCTCCTTCCCCTGCGCTCGGATGCGGGGTACTCCCGGTGCCCGGGGGGCAGCAGAGAGGGCTCCGCCGGCCCAGCCCCCCCCAATCCATCCCGGGGCGCTGCGGACGGCGACGGGCGGGGGAAGTAGTCCCGGCCCGCCCCCCGCGGCCGCATCACGCGGGGCGGGAGCAGATCCGTGCGCCGAGAGGTTGCTAAGGGTGAAAGTTTGCCGTGAGTTGGCTCACTCGGGGCCAGGGCGCGGGCGGCTCTGGGGACACGGCAGCGGCATCCACACCACAGCACCGGGCCCGCCCCGCGCCGCCGGGGACAAGGGAGGGAGGGGACGGACGAGACGGGGCAGAGCAGAGACCCGCCGGCAGCGCCCACGGCCCCCGCGACAGCCGCCAGCAGCCGCCGGCCACGGAGACGAGGACGAAGTAAGTGGGGCCGGGGGTGCTTCCCTCCCCCACACCCCTTCTCGGGCCGGGGCCCCCTCAGCGTGCGTCCCCTCTGTGGGCTCGGTCTGAGGGGGCTCATCGTCCCCCTCCCCGCCAGGGGCAGCGATTTGCCCGTCCGTGGAGTCGCTCGTCGGCTGTGGCCCCCGGGAGGATTAATGGGGCTTCAAGGGAGAAGAATGGGGGTGAAAGTCATTGGGTCGGGGACGCTTTGCGGTGCCCCAGTTCACCATTTCCTTCCCTTCATCCCAGTTTGAGGAGCGGAGGGGACGGCAGCGGGATGTGGCTCAGCCCTAGCAGCCCCAAAAAAAGCAGGCTGGGCCTGAGGGTGGCGGCGGGCACCCTGGGCTCCCGGGGAAGGGGGATGTCGCCAGGGTGTTCCCCTTCGTGCACGACGAGCTCCGAGGGGGAGAAGCCCGGCGACAACAAAGGCGCTGTCGGAGCTGGGCTGGGCTGCCCCCCCCACCTCCCCCCGTCTCTCTCGGACACCCCGATCTGCGGTGCCCCGCTGGGCGTGCGGGGCCAGGAGCTCGCCCTTGTTTACATGTCCCCATCCATCCGACCGCTCTGTTGGGAACCTTGTCTGCGACCCCGCGTGCCCCACTGGGGCGAAGGGGACAAGCAGCAAGGGGCGGGGGAGAGGGACAGAAGGATACTCGGCTCGTGGCCTCCCGGGCTCCGTCCCGCAGCCGTGGGGGGGAAGCAGCTGCGGGGTGGGGACGCGCCCGCCCATCCCCGCCGAGAGGGAGGGAGGGGAAGGGTAGAAGGGGGCGGCTGCCCGGCGGTCCCGGGCCGCGGGGCGTGTTCCCGGCCGTGGGCAGCGCCGGGAAGGGCGGGCGGCCCCCAGCGCGCATGTGCCCTGGAAAATTTTGTGCCCTGCCCCGCCGGGGGACGCGTCGGGCCGGGCGCGGGGCGCGCCGGGAGCTGCAGTCCGGGGAGAAGTAGGTCGCGGGGCGGGAAGGGGGGGCGAGGACTACAGCTCCCGGCGTGCCGGGGCCGGCCGGGCACCGGGGATGGCCGCGCTACCGGGGACGGAGGGGGCGACAGGGCTCGTCGCCGTAGGGCCGTTCGTCTGGCGGGCGGGAGCCTCTCCGCCGCCCTTGGGGGGGTTCTGGGAAGGGCGCTCTCGTTCCAGACGGGTGTGTCTGGCTGTGGGACCGCAGGCCGTCTGTTCAAGTCCGAGGCGGCGGCCAGCCCGTTCCCGGGGCCGGGCCTCCTTCTGGAGCTCGAAGGGGGATACCCGCAAGGTCACCCACCTTGTTGGTGTAGCCAGGAGGAGACGGAATCGTTCCCGTGTTCGCTCTTCTCTGTTGCAAGTGATGGTCTGGCCTCTCCCTTTCAGCATACCGATAAATGGAGAGTCTGAGGGGGCTCCTGCCGTCTCTGCAGAGCAGAGAAACAGCCCTTTGTTCCCTGCCAGCACCTCGATGCTGTACAGTAAGCCTTTACTTTGAAAATGCTGGCCTTTATGGAAGCCTGCTCAGAATACTTCTTACAATTGATATTCAGTAGTTTCTTCTCTCCGGGCTGTGCTGCTTCAGCTGGTTTTTGTATTTTTAATTTTTTTTAAAATTATTTTATCACATTCCAGTGCAGTAGAAAAAAAAAATCAGGGGATCGTACTGGAGCACATCTTGCCATATCAACAACCTGAGGAGCCAGAGACTTTTTTTTGTGCCTCTGGCAGGTATCAGTTGTATACCAGCACTTTTGCAGCTGTTGTTGTTATTAGCCTAATTAACTTACCTTTTTCATAAACAAGGTACAGAGTATTCTCTTTTTAGGAAAACAAGAGAAAAGAAAAAAGGAGACAATTATGTATAATTGTACCTCGTCACTGTTTTGTGCAAAAAGTTGATGAGGACCTGGGCTCCTTGATGTATGTTGAGACATTTGTATTGCAGATAGAGTGTTAACAAATTTTGGCCGCTCTTCCTTTCCCAGTCTTTAATATCTGATTTCTTAGTAGATTTTGGATCTGGATTAGAATTTATCACAAGATTAAAAGACTTATAAACTGGCTATTCCCTGCTTAACTTGCTGGGATCCCAAGGTGTCCTCTCTTTCAAATGTCTCAAAGCCAGAGAAGTTAAGAGAGCTCCATGTAATCCTCCCTTGAGGTAGTATAGTCCATACAAGCTCTTGTTAGGGTTTAGGTATGCTCTTTTAGGGGTTTGCTTTATACTTCATTTCTGTGGAAAAGGCTCTGTCTCTTTGCCAAGACTTTTGCCTTCTGAAAATGGATTCTCCTTACTGTTCTTAGAAAAAGCTGTGGTTGCTTATTTCTTTGGTGTTCATCTGTTGTTACTTGGACTTGGTCAGGTTCCAGTGACCTACCAAAGTTTGTTACATTACAGTGATTCCTTAAAGCAGGTTTTAAAGGCAAGACTTCTTTTCCACTCCCTTGTTCCTGCGTGGTTTTATGTTGCTGAGTCAAACCCAAAGGGGGTTCCTTTCAGAACTGGCCTCCTTGTTGGCAGATTTGGGATGTGGGATCTGTTTCTGGTTACCATCATCCTAAAGCTAGGCCTCTGTGAACTCAGAGTAGTACAGAAAAAGCATACAATCTGCATCCTTTTTCTGCAGTAAAGCTTCAAAATACTTGAGGGCTTCTTTAAAAATTATTCAGTCCTTCCTGTCCACTAGACTAGACCAACAAGTCTGGTCAGTTTTTTAATTCCTCCTGACTTAGACCAGCTTGGATACCTGGTTGTGCTGCTGGTATTTTTCAGGGGAATGCTGACAATGTATGTTTGTACTCCATCCCCACCCCCAAGTAATTGTCACACATCATAAACATTGGCTTGAGTGCTGTGCAAGAACATCCCTAAAGCCCATTTTAGGAAGACGGTTGAACACAGTGTATCTCTTTGAGCAAGGTGAGGGCAGCTGAAGACACAGCGGCCTCTGACTAAGCTACCAATTAAAAACTGGATATTCTTCTTTACCGTGGAGAGGCGTGGAGGCTACTGGAAGTGTGCTTCCTCTTAAAATATCTGTGGGATTCATCTTCTTTGGATGAGTGACAGAGTGTAGTGCTGGCATACCTGGTTTGGTTTGGGGGTTTTTTTGTACCCAGACAAACATAGTTTGCAAATCTGTGTATAATGGGAGAGTTGAGTGTTGTGGTTTTGCATTGTGCTTTTGTGGGTTCTCTCCATTTTTGAGACTTCCTCACGAGGCAGAGAGAGGGAGGAGGGAGGATTACTTCAATCTTTGGCAAGCAATTTCAGTTTTTATTAAGTAGGTACCTGATCCTGGCAGAGCTTATCTTCCCTCTGCGCAGGGATAAGCGATGTGAACTGTATTGGACAGGCTGTTGGCATGTGTGTATTTTGTGACCCTATGCACGTTTCCTGTCCCATTTTCCTTCTCCCCCGCCTTCCCCTCCAAAAAAAATTAAACTGAGATTTTATGCTTGCAGCTAGGCAGACTCTCGACTGGGTACACTTAATAAGATATGTGCCTGCCAGTCAAGGGGATAGTAAACATGGGCTGGCAGCTGGTGCCTCGGCCCCCTCCCTCGCTCCTTCTCGTCCCTTCTGCGCTTGTGCCAGCAGGACGTGGCACCCGGCACAACCACCCGGCCTCCCGGAGGAAAGGCTGGCCCTGCCGTCCTGAGCGCGAGCAGGTCTCTGCACAAAGCTGCTGAGCGAGTCACGAGGCTGTTCAGGTGCTGCGCTTGTGCTCTGGAGAGGCTGGTGCAGGTGAGCCGTGCTGGAAGCAGCTGAGTGCCAGGGCAGGAGAGGCGTGTTAGAAGTGCTGACAGAGCTCTGCCAGAGCAGACAGTGGCCTGCTGGGTTACAGCAGCAGTGCTTGGCAGCCAGGTGAGTGTGATGTACATACTTGTGTTCGGGTAGCGGCTACACCCTTATTTCTTCTGAAAGAGGAGCAGGGAGACTCCTCCCTACCGGCATCTCTCTGCTTTGAGAACCAGTAGATTTGTGGTGACTCTCCTAGAGAGCATTTCTTCTTGTTAGTATTTGTGCAAACTGCTCATTCTGCTTTGTTCATGAAAAGGCACAATTGTTTATCTCAACAGGTGGAGAGCTGTTGTCTTCTCTAGTCTTCATCCATCCTTTTCTCTCTTTCCCTAGGTCTCTTTGGAGTCAAAACTTGTCTATGTTTCTGTCATTTTGTCACTTTTAATACACTGCCCTGACTTGCTTGCTGCGAAGAGAGTATGCATCTGGAGATCAAAGTTGCTCTTAACTTCATCATCTCATACCTGTACAATAAGCTTCCTCGGAGGCGGGCGGACCTGTTTGGTGAGGAGCTAGAGCGCCTGCTGAAGAAGAAATATGAGGGTCACTGGTACCCAGAGAAACCTCTGAAGGGATCTGGCTATCGCTGTGTTCATATAGGGGAGACGGTGGATCCAGTGGTGGAGCTGGCGGCCAAGCGGAGCGGGCTGGCTGTGGAGGATGTACGTGCCAATGTGCCAGAAGAGCTGAGTGTCTGGATCGATCCTTTTGAGGTTTCCTACCAGATCGGTGAGAAGGGCTCTGTTAAGGTTCTCTACCTAGATGACAGTGAGGGCTGCACTGCCACAGAGCTGGACAAAGAAATCAAGAGCAGCTTCAACCCCGACGCCCAGGTATTTGTCCCTATCGGCAGCCACGACAACTCGCTGTCCAACTCTCCGTCCCCCTCCTTTGGCCAGTCACCCAGCCCCACCTTTATCCCTCGCTCTGCACAGCCCATCACTTTCACCACTGCCACCTTTGCTGCCACCAAGTTCGGCTCGACCAAGATGAAGAAGGGTGGAGGAGCCGGAGGAGGGGGCGGTGGAGCAGGGGCTGTGCAGCAGCCGAGAATGGTCAGGTCTCCCACCACCAACCTGCTGAAGCACAAGGGCCTCTCCCTGTCTATGCACTCTCTGAACTTCGTCGGGAGCGCTGGGAGCCAAGCCCCGCAGTCACAGCTCTCCCCCAATGCCAAGGAGTTCGTTTACAGTGGCGGCTCGCCGGGAGCCAGCAGCCTCTTCTTCGATGGTGTTGCCGGTGAGAGCCAGGCCAGCAGCATCCCGCCAGCATCGCAGTTCAACGCCAGCACAGGTGGTACCTTTGATATGGCTCAGGTCTTCAGTGGCAGCACCAATAGCCTCTTTTTGGAGAAGTCTCCCTTCGTGGAAGGACTCAGCTACAACCTGAATGCCATGCAGTATCCTAGCCAGTCGTTCCAGCCCGTTGTCCTGGCCAACTGAACACAAAGGAAGGAGAGTATTTTGGGACAGGGAGGGAGGGGGGAAATAAGAGCAAATCAAACAAACAAGAGGGAGAGAAAAGAAAAACTAAATATACAGAAACTATTAAAACCTTACAAATACAGGTTCTTGGGAAAAGAGAGAGCTCAGTGTTGTTGCGCTGTGCTGGTAACGCTCCTGAAGCACTGAATTGTTTTCTAACTCAGTACCTGTGCTTTTTTCCTACTCACTTTTTTACTCCTTAAAATGAGTCTTGGGCTTTTTTTTGGTTTGTGTTCCCATTTCCCCCATCCCAGCCCAGGACTGGTGCAACTGTAGGTCACAATGCTCCTGATTCCCTGCACCACCCCCTGCCCTACGCTGGACACAGGGTCCTTCCACCTGGGTGTAGGGATGTCATCTTCATACCACCGTGCTGGAGGAGGGATGAGAAGACGATGAGTCAGTGTTGGTGGAGACGCACACACTCTTGTAGCGTGCTAGCCAGAATGGGTGGGTGAGCTTGCTTTTTCTGTTACAGCTCTGCATGTAGACGGAGAGCATCTCCTGTGCCCACAGGCACAGACCGTTGTGCTGTTGTGGCTCCGGCTCAAGCTGGCATCAGCTGTTCTGTCTGTGTGCTCAAAAGCACCAACTCTTCTCCTTGACCGTCTCCCAGCACGTCACAGGGCAGAGCATTACTGTGAAATGGCTTCTTTGTGCTCCCTTCCTTATCTGCGCTTCCAGCTGTGGTTACAGGGGGACAGTGCTTCGAGCTTAGTGGCTCTGGTTATTGGACCTTTCTATACCTGAACAAGAGGACCTTTTTGTGCTCTCTCAGGGCTGCCCGGTCGGTCTGGGTGACAGCCCCCGTAGTGTAGAAACACCACCTGCCTGTCCCTGTGGCTTGGGGGAGGTGGCACTGAATCAGCTGGTCTCCACTTGGATCCTGCCCCCACTTCCCAGGTGTTCTCCTCAGCAGCAGGGGCCAGCATCCACTTGGGGTGGCCTCTGAGGTCAGAGTTCTCATTATATGCTGTGAATTCATCTTCTCAGCTCAGAGAGGAAATGCCTTCCTTTTTAGTTAGTGAGGCAGCACAACTTGTCAGGAAGATAAGGTGATGTTGTTGGAGCTGCTGTCTTGAGTGGTAGCATAAGGGTTTGTGCTTTCAGCCAGGTATACACCTGACTAAATCCCTTGCCTTTCCTTTCTGGAGAAGCTTGAGGAGGTGGCTGATCCAGTGTGAAAAGGAAGCACCTATCACAAATTCCTCAATCCATCCAGATCACATCAGCATGGACAGCGGCAAGCTGAGGGCAGAGCTGGGATGGGTGCTCCAAAGGCAAGTGGTCATCCCAGCCTGTGAATGTATGGTGCCTCTTCACAGCAGGGCTGGGATCTGGGACTCTGCAGCTTTCCCCTAGGATGATATGCTGCAGTCAGGCAATAGTGGCTTTTCAGCTTGATTGCTTCTGTGTTGAGGACTCCAAAACCCACCTTCACAGAAAGCCAAAGGAGAGCTGCTTCATGCCCAGGAAGGATGGAGGCTTTTTAGGCGGGAAGGGAGATCTCCTTGGAGGCTGCTGTGTGAGCATGGAGGTGTGGAAAGAGGAGAGAGATGGAGATGATGAAACTCCAGTCTTTTAAGTTCTCAGTTTAAATGAAAAATAAGCTCTTTGCTGCTTCCTGAACTTGAGATTTGGTTTTCTTTTAATGATGCTTCTTGGATCACAGTCTGAAATCTACTCCTGCACTTGTGGAGCCAATGTACCCTTTCAAGAAATCTCTGTTTTCAGGTGAGATGAGCTTGACCATGTGCTTTTCCTGCTCCCTTCCTTGAGATGGAGGCGCTCCAGCCCTTTTGTAGTTGTGTTGCCAGTGAGCATTTGCAGAAGGTAACGGGCTGTCCCTGGGAGACTGCCTCTGCCCAGAGCTCTCCAAGGAGAGTTTCCAGTGCATCCTTCCTCCCCATGGGTGATGAGGCACACGGTCCTGACCTCATGCCCAGCATGGGTTCCCAAGCAGGCTGCTTGCTACTGAGCTATGACCAATGCAGCAGGTGAGTGAGGAGGGTAGAGCCCAGCCAGTTTCCCCAAAGCTGGTGCCCACAGCCTCAACCCTGCAGGTTTCCAGACTAGGACAAGTTGATGAGGAATGGCCCAGCTGTTGTGTTTCCCTTTTTTCTGTCCTTTGAACCTGCCACCTAACGGATGCTACCACTGCCATGGAGTCTTTCTCCCTAGCAGGGTGCTGCTGGGTGCTACCCCACATGCTGCACTGGACTCTGAGGGGTGCTCAGCCCCTGATGGCAGGACCTGGTCCAGTTGCCCCCCACTGTCCCCACATCTGGCAAAGCCACCTGTGAGCCACTGCCATGAGACAGCGTGCTTTCCTCCAGCATAGGGAGGGAGGGAAGAAGTGGGGATGTCCCCTGTCCACCTGCTTATGTGTGTGAAGCTTCAATGCTGCTTTACCCTGCCACACGTATTATACCTGCTTTAAAGATAGTGGTGTGAGTGGAAGGAGGAAAAGAAGAGGGACCAACCTCTTTGCATCTTAAAAGGAAAAAAGCGTGCTTCAGAAATGTTCCTCCAGCATCAGGCAGCAAGGGAAACTAATGGCCTTTTCAGGTCTTTTCTAGTCTTGGATGTAGGCGTTCAGCTTCAATTTTATTTTTTAAAACCTGCACTAATTTACCTGGTTTCTTAGGAAGAGAAGACAGAAGATTTTTTTTTTTTTAACTTTTATTTTTTATGGGTTTATGTTCTTTTTGTTGATGTCTGTTTGTATTGAATAATTTGCTACATTTGTAAAATGTAAGAGGTATATATAATATATGTATATTTCTAACGTAAAAAAATGTAATTTTTTTCTTTTCGAGATTTTTCTTAAAAAGAGGAGAGAAAAAAATATTTTTTCAGGAAAAAACTTTAAAAAAAAAAAGAAGTGGTGAAGATTCCTTTCTCCCCACTCAGCTTCCCTTCCCTCCCGCCCCTCTCCAAGGAGTGAATCGACAGTTGCCTTGTGGGACAGGAGTGAAAGAGGACAGAAGTCTGTATGTCTCCAAGTGGAGGGTTTCTGTGTGTGCTCTGCTTGGGGTTTTTTGGAGAAGGGGACTACTGAGAGGGGGAAACCAGGGGGTTGCTGTCTTTTTCTCTTTTTTTCCTTCTTTTTTTTTTTCTTTAGCGAAGGAGGAATACAATCAGAGTTTTGTATTCAGAATGTTGTGCAATATTTTGGAACGGGATATTGGTGTGTCTAGAGATTTAGTTAAAAACAAACAAAAAAAACCCACAAAAAGGTTGATCAAATCTGTACAGTTTCTATTGTTCCAGATTTTTTTAAGTTTGTATTAAAAGCATGATATAATAACCGTTTGTCGTGTGGTGTGTGCTCAGTGCAAAGAGGACACCTCGGATGGTGCCTGGTTTTGGGTAAGGAGGGATGCAGCTGCCTTTGGATGAACTGGTGCTCAGTGTCAGCCTTGCAGGCAGGGTCCTGGTTTCATAGCATTAGGAATAGCTCAGTGATGCCCAGGATTGTGCAACAGGGCCAGGACAGCTGTCTCAGTGACCTCTTCTGCTGCCAAGAATAGCAGTTCATAGGAAAAAGTGGCGATGTGCCTGGCCATCCCTGGTCCTGCCATGATTCAGCTCCCTGGAGAGGGGGGAGAGCTGGCTCTCCTCCCTGGGGAAGAGGAGGGAGCTGGATGCCTTTGGTGTGTGGTGCTTCGGGGGCCTTCAGTCAAGCAGCAGAGTTCCTAAAACACCCAAATTCTGGGGCAGCTCGCTAGGACTATCACCGATGAGGCCAGGTTAGGAGCCCTCTCGTGTCACTACATGGGGTAGATGAAGCTCCCCTAGGCAGTGCTTCCTGCAGAGAGGTGCTGGGTTTGGGTTGATTTCTTTCCCCTCTGCACAAATCCGTTTGTGTTTATCCTGGGGTGGCTGGGGTACTTGCTAAGCTAAGGGAGCATCAAGGTACGTCTGCAGGCTCTGTCCTCCCTGCTGTGAATGTTCATCCAAGGTGACTTGCCGTAGTGGGGTGGGGTTGAGGCTGGATATGAGAACATGCAGTAATGATAGTGGTTTGATTTTTTGCTTTCTAACCTCTCACTGTTCAATTGCAATCAGAATTTCTGTTCAAGAGAGCAGCTCCTTTTTAGCAAAAGGAGATGAGGTGGCTGAGGAGGGTGCTGAAATGCCTGTCATTCCCCACATGTGCTGATGGCTGTGCGACCTAGCTTCCCCAGCCCCACCATGCTCCTACTCAAGGGGTGCCTCACAGTTCTCCATGCTGCCTCCTTAAAAAGCTGTTGAAGGGAGCTGCTCTGAATGTCCTTGAGGAAACCAAACAAGGAACTGGAACTGGCTCCCACCAGCATCCTTACCCATGCCCTCTCAGCCCCTCTAGCCTAAATTTCTTCCTGGAAGAGCTCACTGTGCCCTTGGTTTTGTGAGCCCCAGGAGCTGGGCTGCTGCTCGTGCCTGCTGTGTGCCACATGACTGTCACACTCCACCAGGCAACAAAACTATTTTTTCCCCTTTGTGTCTCAAACCCATTGTAATCATTTATCTAAAGCACGCACAAACGCTTGCCCTTAGACATGTTTTTGGAAATGGAAAATCGAGGGTGACTGTGTGCCTTCCTGATCCTTGCCCTGCATTTGCTCAGCTATGACGCAGGGAGGCATGGAGCCTTTCCCTTTTTGGGCACAGGTAGGGCCTGGAGTTGGTTTACAGCTGATAGCTGCACAGCCTGGGCAGGGATTAGGGAAGAGGTTTAGTATAGCCTTGTTCCTCCTGGGGTATTTGTCCCTGTGCTCTCTCAGGGAGCAGGAAGAGTGTAGGGAGCCGAACCCCACATAGTGCAGTGTGCAGGGAGAGGCTCTGCCTTCCATCAGCCTTCAGAGGGGAGCTGCTGGAGCCCCATGTTGGGCCAGTGTGGGGCAGTGCCTGGGTGTGGGAGTGTTTTCCGGATGTTTGGGCAGTGACCGAGTTGGTCCCAGAGCAGCGTGCTCCAGAAGGCATGGCAACAAGATGGGACTTGTCTCCTGAAACCTCCAAAGCGAGGGGCGTGGGGGTGTTGTTTAGACACTCGTCATAGGGGACTCCGTTATTAAGAAGGAAACTTGCAACTTGAGTCACTGAGAAGGCGGGCTCCCGCCTGAAAGGAGGAGACAGCTTGGGTAGAAAATGCCACACTTCAGCCTCGGGCTTTTCAGTCTGTGACAGCAGCAGTTTCTGACTCGAATCGGGCTTTTTGGGGAGTAGGAAGGGACTGGTGCCCGGAGGAAAGCCTTATGCAAGCATGAAAAGCCATTCTCTGGGCTGTGCTTAAAATACAGGCCCGAGTTTAGTTCCACAGGAGAGGATCTCCTGCTACCCCAGAGCCTCCTGGAGATTTGGGATTACTGGGATTGAATAACACATGGCATGGGTGCTGCCAACAGCGGCTGCCTCCCTGTGTCCCAGCACTTGCTGACATGCCAGGACTGAGAGGTGGAAAAACACCGGTGGGGGGGGGAGGGGGGCAGGACTCGCTGAGTCCTTGGCATCCCTGAGGAGTTTTCCTGCCAATGCCACCTGCTCCATGCTCACATGGCTGCAGCCGCAGCACTGCCCATGGCCCCAGTGAGTGTGAGGGGCAAGGTTGATGCCACGGTTGCAAAGGGACAGACAGGCCTTTCCACCCCACGTGTCCTCCACCGCAGCACAGGCACCAGCCCAGCAGCAGACTGTGGCCAAGGTTAGCCACCTCCAAAACCTTGCGCATTTTCCTTTGGTTTCTGTGGCAGGGTTCCAATTCAAACACAGCCAGGAACATGTTACCCCGGCCTTGCAGAGCTGTTCTTCCAGTGTCCCCCCACCGCTGCCTGTGTTGTCACCTCCAGAAACTTGATCTCTTTATAAAGCTGCTGAAGACTGAACCTTTCACCCTCCATCCCTAAGACACTCCAGTGAAGGATAAGCCCCGACTGGCACACATGGTGCTTTTGAATTGTACTGGTCAGTGAAGGGCACATTTTGTGTGTGGCCATTGCCAGTGGCATGGTACATGTGTGTGTCAGGAAGGAATGTGTTCTTTTTTCTTCCCTAAGAAACTATCAAGGGCACAGGAACGAGGTAGGAAAAGAGAGTCAGGGTTAAATTTTGCCTCTGCCTTGGGGAGGAGCAGGGAATGCTACAGCTGAAAGTGTGGGGACAACTTGCTTGCCCTTTGCTGAATGCCAAGGAGGCAAGAGCAGTCCCCATGTTATTCTGCAGTTGCTGAGACCTAGTGGGGGGGGGTTAGGAGGGGCATTTGTACCTATTTTTGTTGGCCTCACACTGCTGGCACAATTTGACTGCTGAAGGAAGCAGATCCTCAGGAGGGAGTGTGTCCCTCCCACTTGGCAGGGTGTTTCCACCAAGGACAAAGTTTTCCTTCAAGTGAATCAGCCAGAAACTGCTTGCGGAAGGTGCAGCTGGGGCTTTCATCAGAAAAAAATGAACATGAAATGACCCACACGAGGTGATGCATAGGGAGGGCAATGGGCGATGTTGCTGCACCAGGAAATGCTTCTTTCATGGGCCTCGGTTGCAGAGCTCAGCGAATTCACGCAAGGGCCAAGTCCAGCTTCCCTCAGCAACAGGCGTTCTTGCATTTCCTGATCTTCCTGCGGTCAGGTTCAGTGTCAACACGTGCTGCTGCGGGCTCCCTCAGAGGCATGAGCGGTGTCACAGCAGGTCTCGGGCGCCTTTCCAAAATCTACCGAGGTCATCCTCTGTCCCTGCCTGTGCCCAGCATTGCTGTGCGGTGCTGAGCTGCAGCCGGGAGGATGCTCCGGACGTCCCCCAGAACATCCAAAGTGGCAGCACTCGCACAATGCGCTGGGCAAGTGAGGGGCACACAGAAAAAACTGGGGGGAGCCAAAGAGACCTAATCTGCCAGGGAGCACTGGGGTTGGCATCCTTGTGGGGACAGACTGGCAGCACAGTGAAGAACACTGGGAAAAGAGCAGCAGTGGTGCCTGGAAGACCACAAACATGAGCCAAGGAAGGACTGAGGAGCAGAGGGATGGAGGACAGCACCCTAGGGATATCTGAGGTGTTCATACATAGGTGCTGATGTCACGGGGAGTCAGGAACTCTCCTCTTCCCACCCCTACCTGATGAAATGGTGCGTGTTCCCAGTGACCCAACATGGGTGGCAGCTGCATAGGCCTCCTCCCTCGTGAGCACAGCCCAGCAGAGCCTCCCCATCCCCACCTGGCTCCCTGCTTGTCGAACTCTCATTCATGATCCTCCTCCAATTATCTCTCTGGGCTGGTCCTGGCATGGTGTTTCCCCTCTGGGGACATGGCCAGATCTCACAGGGGGCTCTGAGTCACAGTGCTGTCTCCAGCACAGACGTGGAGACGCCGAGGTTTGGGGAGGGGCCATGGCTTCATCGCACTCACAGGGAATATGAGCACCGGGCCGTCAACCGTCGGTCTCTTCTGCTGCCTCACGCTGATCCTGCCAGCGCCGGGAGCTGCTCTGAATGGGAAAGGAGGTGACGCAAAGGGGTGGGATGGAGACATGCTGGGGAAGGGCAGCTTATCCCTCGCAGCCATGCCACTGCCAGCCACCACCGAGGAAGGGAAAAGGCTTGACAAACCCAGACAAAATAGGGTCTAACAAAACAAGACCAGAAAGAGGACAGGTGGGCTGTGATTCTCCAAGGCAGAGCCGAAGGCGATCTGCACTGCTGAGGAGAGCAGTGTAAGCTGAGGAGAGCAGTGTAAGCTGGACAAGGCATTGGCTGCTATAACCCACAGCCTAAATGCTAACACATCAGCACAGGGAACCACAAATTGCTGGTTTTTAAAAACATAAACAAAGAAAATTTTGTATGTTCTGGATTATAAATCACACCACAGATCAAGTGTATAAAACCATGCAAGAGAGACATCACTTGGTTCTTCAAATGAGAGATGTGACCATTGAGAATAACCAGTCAAAGCCAGCTAAGAAAGATTATTTTATTTTTATAAGGCTTTATTTTTAATCTTGGAATGATTTTCTTCTCCAAAGGTACAGTGCTCTTTGAAAAATCCTATTTTCCTTCATGGAGATACTTGTTATGGGAATATTTTGACCAGTCACTGAACTTAAGTAGAAACCTTCCCAAAGTCAATGGTTACAGAGGTGAGAGTGGGGGCTACAAGAGCTCCATCGCCAGCAGAGAATAATACAGCCTGTAACCAGCAGGTACTCCATCAGTCATACAAGGCCCGTATTTATTGCAGGAGAAAGCCACTGACCACATCTTTTTGTAAATACATAGACACCACATCTGAAAAGATTTTGCTACTTTATATTTTCAAAGAAACAACTCCAGGCTTCCCAGCGTGCACTTTGAAACGTCATGAAAGGACCCGAGTCCATCCAAACTTGACTCCAGTCTTTTATATTGTGGGGTGCCTTAGACTGAACTGTTGAATCCTCTGAGTGCACAGAGGAACTGCTAAGACCTGTGGGTTTTCCAGCAGCACCTGATTGATCTCTACCTGTGATGGAGCTTTCCTGGAAAGTGCAATGAACTGGCTGAATGAGGTCATTCTGAGGGCCACAATAGCAACCTTCAAAGCATAACTGGGAGGTGGAGGTCTGTGTTAGTAACTGTGTGCTGACCCTTGCCTTGCCTGGCCAGTAGAGCTTCATAGTCCAGAACCGGTTGGAGCTGGATATCATCCTTTAACATACCTGGAGTGCGCTACAAAGTTGCAAAAGTATCTTCTCCAGATAGCCATAGGGCTGCCAGAGCTGGTGGGGGTGGCCCCATGAGGAAGCCACAAAAGCCAGACCGCAGCATTGCACCGGAGGAGACCGTGTTGCCTCAGTGGTATGACAAAGCTTCCCACCAATGGCTGGAGATGCCTTTTGGCTTCCACAGCCTGGGAGGTAAAAGGGCAAAGGGAAGGGGTGTCACTGTGTTTGTCTGGTTGACAAAAACCCAATGATTTTATCCATTGATGCTTGTTAACCTTGACAAAATTTGGTACAGGGAGCTGGCTCTGACCTCACAAAAACCCCCAACAAACCCTTCCTAAGTATTTTTCTGTGATACAACTCTGTCGAGGAAGATACAGTTAGCAAGCCCCCCCCCTTACCATTTATTTCACTGTCTTTAATGTTATTCTCTCTCCCTGCAAGGTCTGCAGACAGAAAAGGGTCTCCACCGCAGGCTGTGCTGCTCCCCTGCCAGCCAAAAGCACAGAGAGCTTTCCCTCTGCTCCTGTGCCTGGTGAGGCCACTCTCTTCACCTGGAAATACTGGTGGGGGAAGTGGTAATTGTTGCTCCTGGAGGGAGCCACGTTTCCTCCTAGAGGTAATTGTCACTTGGCAGGATCTTACTCATCTTGATGGTCACAGGGGCTGGCTTTCTAGGCTCTTCCACCACCAAAGCAGGCTGCAGGGCTGTGGCTCTCCACCTCGCAAACACTTTAAAGCTTCTTACCCAGGGGTGTACCTGTCTTCACTCCTGCCTGGAGCCTGCCCTGCCAAAGCATTCACTCAGGCTGGGTGAATGCCGGCCTCTTCACACCTTGCCAAGCAAAGCAGGTCTGACCTCAGGGAGTTAAACACTCAAACTGGCCCACAGATGAGTTTGTCTGCTCTGCTTTGTGGATCTGTTCACCAGGCAGAGTAGAAAGGAAGGTGAACAGATGCAGCTGCACCCCTGTAATGTTTGCTGTTACATGCACATGCTGCCAAAAGCTGTAGGAAGACCCCGAGGGTATGGAAAGGTTTCCCAGCCCTCTGGACATGACACCAGCTTATGCCACTGTGGGTGCTGCATTCCCCAGGTAGGAGCTCATCCACCTGGGGAACTTGGGAAGCATCCTTTTCCAAAGCCCTAGCCTTCTCCTCTCCCTCATCTCTCTATCTTCCTTGCTCCAAGGGATTATTTTCCCTAAATGCTGTGGCCTGATCCTAGGAGTAAACAGCAGCCAGCAGTAGGGTTTAAGGGAGAGTTCTGCCATCAGTGAGCAGCTCTATCTCTCCCTTTGCCTCCTGCTGTACCTATCGCCCTTGTGCTATTCACCTGTAAGCAGCTGATTCCCTTTTCCCCCCCTCCACAGCTCTACCTGGTCTTCTCCTGTCTGGCAGCAGCTGCCCTCCATGCAGCGAAACAGCATTTCCAAAAATGTCAGCCCCAGCAGGTAGCTGCGGGAGCTGGTCACTGCGTTGCACAGTGGGAGCACTGGCTGCACACTGGCCCATCTTGGAGCAGTTGGCTTGGCTGGCAGCGGCATCCCTGCTCTGCTACCTCTGCTGCAATAGCCCAATTAGTAGCTCAGGTGTTGCCACAGTCTTTGGCTGCGGCCCAAGAGCTAATAAAGGAGCAGGTGGCAGATGTGAGGATTGCAGAAGCGTGGCTGGAGATGAGGGGAGCACATTTGGAAGAGCTTGTTGAGACCAGTCTTTGCTGACCAGCTGGGATGATGGGTTTTGTGAGGTGTGTTCTTGCTTTGCGGAAGTCTCCAAAACAACCTTCAACCTCTGAAGGGTGCTGCAGCTGCATTTGGCTATGCCACCCCTCCCAGGATGTCCAAAATTATCTTGGTATTACAGCAGTGACCGTAGCTTTGGCCACTGGTTTACAGCAGGAGGAAAACTCATTAAACACCAAAGGTGTTTAATCAGAAGCAAAGTGGCAACAGGGCATTTACATGTCACTCATGTTGATGCAACGTGATGATAGAGGGGAATAAATGTCATTGTCTGATGAAAGCACCTCTCCTGCACAAATTCCTGCTCTACCAAATTCTTGCACTGTGTGTCTACCACAAATGGCCTGAGGCACTTGGGAATTACTGATCCCAAAGCAAAGCTATAGAAGGAAGATGGGAGGGAGGAGAGGAGAGGCTGAAGAATGGTGGTGGAAACTGTCTAGAAGTGCACAGGAGATGCAGTGAAGAACGTGCAACTTCTCATGCATCAAGGGCTGGAGGAGCTTTCTCCAAGCAGGTTGAAGAACTGGTTAAAAAGAGGCTTAGAGCTATGACCAAAGAAGCTGTTGATGCAGTTTGACTCCTGCTGTGCTTACAGAAGCAGGAGTTTGTACCTTCTTTGTAGGCAAACAGGATTATGTCAAACTACCTAATGCCATCATTCGGTTCTCTTACTAATGGAAACATTGAGTATGGGCTAATTGCTCAAGCCAAAAAGGGAGACAGGTTTTTATGATCACCATGCTGTGTTACCTATGAGTACAAACTGCTCCTTTCAGTGCTCTGCATAAAGCAGGGGTATAGATCCAGCTCTTCTTGCTTATGCTTGTGGAAGAGTCAGGATACATGGACCCTCTGAATCTTTCCCATCCCAAGCTCCTGTCCTTGCCATCCTTCCCCGGGCCTGTTTCCGCTTCTGCTGCACTCGGTATCAGAGCTGACTTCTGTGGGAGCATTATGGCCCTTGGGTGTCAGGCCTTCAGTGGGCTGCAAAGAAAAGGAGTGAAAAAGTCTGCTCTTGGGTCTGTATCCATTATATTGATGCTTCTTTCCCCCAATGGCTCCAAAAACACCTTCAAGACCACCCACTGCTGCTGAAACGCAGCCCCATCTTGAAAAGAGCTGTGTGGCAGTGGGTGTCAGAGCAGCCATTTTGTACTAATAACAATAATTTTGTACTAATACCATGTCGTGGTAGGGAAGACAGAAATGACTAATTAAAATGTTGCGGAGATAGTCAAGTCATGAGAGCATTACTCAAGTGCAATTTAGCTGGGAAGCTGCAATTCACAGCTCTGCTATTACAAAAATACCACAGGGCTTAATTGGACACGTTGTCAAGGTATCGGGCTAGCATCCTGCCTGAAAGCAACTCCAGGCTACCCACCACCCAGCCTGGGCATTGGGTCAGAGCCATCCACTGCTGGCTCCCAAGTGGTTGGTGCCAATTCCAGCAACAATAGTTTTTTCTGGCCTAATACCAGGCAGGCCTAAGGTGTCTCATCTTGCAAACAGACTCATAGTTCAGTGTGGCATGTTTCAGGTTAGGGTAACAATAGCATCACTACGAAGAAGAATCCCAAACCCCTACTGTTCCTCAGGTAGATACTTCTTGATGACTTACATAATTTTGCAACCGTTGCTCTCTTTCATGAGCCATCCTCTAATGAAGAAGATGATGAAGAAACTACTTTGTAGTGAAGGGAAAAACCTGAGAGGGGAGCTTGGTTCTTGTTAGCTGGCAGAGTGGACTCTACATAGCTCCTAAGTGTATTCCATCTCTGCAGTGAAGGTCCCAAGATAGGCAGGGGCCTGAAGCAATTGGACTTCAAGCAGCAGAGAGAGGACAGGTGAGAAACATCAGCCTCTATGGGCCTGATGTAGATTAGTGAGAGAGCTGGTGCCTGAAGCACGTGTTGTAGCAGCCACAGTCCCTCCCTTGTGCCTCAGTCCTTGCTTTTACAGCTGTAGCAACAAGTAGTGGAGGTCTGGTGTAGTGGAGCTGTGTAGGAAGAGGGCTCAGCTGAGAGATGTGAGCTACAGACAGACTTGGAGCCCACAGTCTCGGGTAGAAATGGAGTTTGGGGCTCTAATATGGTTTGTAGGAGTTGGGGGGCTCTTTTATTGACAGCTCCAGCACCACTTTGGCCAGTGGCCACCACTGACTGGTAAATGAAGGGGGAGAGAAAGATGAGGCAGAGAAGGACAAGAGAGAGGAGAGAGCAAAAGATATTTGAAGACTAAAGTCTAGCCAAGCAAAGGAGATGGAGGGAGGGGAAAGCAAGGGGTAACACAAAGAGAGAGATGGATGAGAGAGCAGCCTTCCAACAGGCTAGAGAATGGAGGCAGAAAGGAGCTGGGTGTAAAGAGGACAATAGCTCCCATACCTGGCACATTTCTCTCCTGTTGTTGCTGTCTTGGAAAAAATGAGCCTGGCTTTTTCTGAAAATGCTTAGTGAGCGATTACCACAAATACCTTCTCTGATACATTCTGTGACACTGCGAATCTAAATGACATATGTTATAGGAGAGGAAAAGTGATCTCAACAAGGAGATCTCATCTCTGTGAAAAGACCCTCTCTGAAAGGCTGATGTGGGTCCAGGCCTGCACAAGAGGCAGCAGAAGCAGCCAGGCTTTGGGGAAGGACCGTTTTGGTCCCAAGGGGCCTGGTCCAAAGGAAGAGAAAGATGCAGACACATCCTGGAAGCTCAGTGCTCTGCAACCAGTGAGAACAGCTCTGAGCTTTCGCTGCCCCAGACTGGGAGATCAGAGGTCCAGCCTCTGCTCTGGGCCAGAGAAAATCACTTCTACCAGGAAACACAGGCAAGATCTTCAGTCTAGCTGGCCTGCACATGGTGCCCCTGCAAAACTTTGCTCTGCTCTCTCAGCTCCTCATGCTGACTGCCAACACAGACATCACGCTCACCAGAGACACCTCCTTTTCCATATGCTAGAAATGCCCAGTCTTGCCTCAGCTTGGCCAGCAGCTCCTCAAACCTCCTGCCAAGGTTGTTATTTACCACCTCTCCTTAGTGGGGCATGATGGTGTGGCTCAGCCTAAGCACAGTGTGTGCCCAGGATCTCAGCTGGTGCCAGTGGGAGGCATGAGATTCTCCATGCAGAGGGAGAATGAGCTTCCCCGCACCTGGACTCATTCATAGGCCAGCGGCCTTGCAGCAGGTCCAGCTGCATGACGCAGAGCCAGGGAGGACATACAGTGGGACTTACTCACTGCTCTGGGATGTCAATCCTAATGGAAAACAGCAGGGAGTAGTTAGAATATGCCATAAATATTTACTATCTAAGGCATCCATTTCCCCAACAGTTGTTCAAGTCCTTAGATGCCTGAAATTTCAGGATTGAGCTCCGGCTTCTGCTCCAGCATCAGGAGAACCCAGGCACCATCCCAGCACTATCCTGGCAAGTCCAGGTCATGCCTCCTGTGCAACGGGTGACTGCCTGGCTGCCAAACCAGCCCCAGACCTGCTGAGCCCCTACGCAGCAGAGTCACCTCCTGTGAAGTATGGTTGGTTTGTGGATGAGGAAATCCACAAACCAGCCTGGTGTGGTTTGAGACTGGGATGAGCTGCATGGTCCTCCCCACTGACAGGGGGCTCCTGAGAAATGTCAACGTTTCCCTTTGCTCTGGGAGAAGCTAACTGGGTCTCAGCCTTTTTTTCAGCGGCCAGCCCTCCACATGCAAACTCTGGGGTCCAGCGGCGCATTCCTTCTCAGCCTGCGCAGCACAGGCACGTGGCTGGCGCTTAGGAGACGCACTTTAAATAACCGCACCACAGTGACTCATGCCTTACCCAAGGCAGTCTGGCTGCTGGCATATAAAGCATGAAAGCCGGTGATCTTTGGAAGAAGAGAGGATCCTACAGTGAGCAGACATATGGCTCAGTTCCTGGCCAGAAGGTGGGAGGGGTGGAAGCGTTTCTAAGTGAGATAGGCTGGGAGGCTGTGGCTCGCTGGTGCTGAGCAGTGGCCTCCCCACTGCCCAGCTCTGTCCTCCTGACCTGCTGCCACATGCACAGCCCCTTGTCTCTGGAATTTCCCTGAGTTAGCAGTTTTCTAAGCTGAGGAGGCTTGGGGAGGTAGGGAAAAAGCATGTGAGAGCAGCGCCTGAGCCCAGCATGGCTGACATGGGGGGATGTGGAATGCTCTTTTGCCCTTTGCAACATTTGCCCTATAGCACCAAGTTGGCAGAAAAGGATAGGCAGTTCTGGTGGTCCTTCACCTTTCCCTCCAGCACTTCAATCATCCTCCATTTCCCCAACCCCCACCAGTCCCAGAACTGCCCTTCCCACCCTGCCTCCTTCTCAAAACTCTCCCCATCCACTCGGCCCCCTTCTCACACCAGCTCCCCTCAGCACTGTCCCTTCCTTCATCGCCTGTCCCTTTCCTCCTCCCCTAGACCCATTCTCCCACACCTCCTGTGCTTCTTTTCCAGCTCCCTTCCCTGGAGGGCCACTCTGCAATCCCTGTTCTCCGCTTTTCAGTGCCATCTCTGCACCCCTCCCTCCTTGTCTGCTGCCTGGGGCCACATCTTCCCCTCTGGCAAACAGTCACCCCTCAGGACCTACTGTGGTGTTTCCCACAGCCTCCAACCCCTTCCCACAGCTGTTTGCTCCAGAAGCACCACAGTGGCTTGGCAGGCCGGACCAGCTTTCTGCCAGCAGCCCATACTGAAGCCAGCCTTCACCTTTGGGCTGCATCCCGCTCTCCCTCGCCTCCTCTCCAGGCTGTGGCTGGGTTGCCCTTGACAGCCACACGAGCTGCCTTCCCCAACCCACAGGCTGTTTTCAGGGCCTGGACACCCTGGAGCTGCTCATCGGCTTTGGCAGGGTAGCGTAAATGTCACGTCCCTGCCTGTTCCCAGCCTGATGCCTGTTCCCGGCCCGAAGCGATGCCCGCGTGTCTCCCATTATGTAAGGCGTAATGTGTATGGGAGCTGGGAGGCCTCGGGCTGGCTTGTGCACCATGAATGACAGCTGCAAAAATGAGAAGGGAACTATTTTTAAACCTTCCCCCGCCCTCCTTCTCCAGCTCTTTTCCCCACAGCCCCAGCCAGGCTGTGTGGATGCCCAGCCCATGGGGGCAACTGGTCCTGCTGGGTTCTGCTGAACAGGTCCTGGGCAATGCTTTGTACTGCCATCGAGGGACATGCAGCACCTCGGCACAGGGCTGGTGGTACCTAGAGGACATGTCCTCTTCCAGGAGGATGATGGCCTCCTTGGCCTTCAACAGTCCCCCGACATCCTGTCCTTCACCTCTCACAGCCCTGCTTGTCGGCAGGACCAGCAGTGTTCCTCTATTTCCCCCAACCTCTCTCTGTAACTTTAGAAAGGTCATTCCCTCCTCCTTGAGCCACGGGGTTATCACAATTCCTTGGAGAAGAGCAGAAGGGATCTTGAGGGGGAAAAACCTACCTTCTGTTGCAGAAACATGATACCCCAGCACCACCCTGTCCCTCAGAGTGAGGGCAAGAGACAGATGGTCTGTAGCAGGGGCACGCATAATTGTCCCATCTCCCACTGAGTGCTGCTGGCACAGGGACCAGCAGGGAAGAGGCAAGGTGGGTGAGGAGCTGCCTAAGAAAGGGGCTCTGTCAGCCACAGGGAGAATTGTCAAAACCAGCAGTGTTTTGCCCCAGAATGCTGCAAACTAGGCACCCCTCAAGCCAAAGCATTGGAAGAAGACATGCAGGGGGTGGACACTGTCCATGTGCTGCCAATTTGGCTCTGAATAAAGACACTCAGTTCAAAGATGTGCCCATCAAAGAATTGTCTGGAGAGACCAGCAAGTGTGAGGTACCTCTTCACCTGGCATTGCAAATGCTGCTCTACACACACCTCCTCAGGAAAGATGGAGCTGACCTGTAGCAGGTACAGAGCAGGCTTGTGAGTGGCCATTTTGAGTGTGGAGCTTGTTTAATCTAAAGCAGGAGAGTTTGAGAGGGGACAGCATCCATGCATCAAAAAGATACGCTAGGGCGAAAATCTAATTTCTCCTAGAAGCTCATCGGGATCATAAATACATTTAGACTTAAAATTAGAAAGAAGTTCCTAGCCAGCCATGGTATAAACTTCTGTGACAGCCTGTCAGGCTGGAAGGTGGGCAGAAGCAGCCTAATTTGGTAAGAGATTAAGCAGGCTGGTAGTCACTGCATGGCAGGAAAGGAGGGAGCCCAGAAATGAGCCATACGCATGTCTGAAATGAAGCCTGCAATCATGTCCCCAAACTGGTCCCCAGAGGGATTGGTACAGAGCTGAAACCGCAGGGTGTTGCATCCTCCATAGGTTGGTTACATATCATTAATGTCATGCTTCAGGGTCCTCCCAGGTCTTTGAAGAGGCAAGAAAGAGGTCACCTCTTTTCCTTCTGGGTTTTTAAGAAATTAATTTCCTTCATTTCTGTAACCTCTCTGGCCACAGTAGCCACAGGGCTGGGGTGAGGCAGGGAGGAGAATAGGGTCACTCCTGCTGCTCTTAGTCACAATTTGGGTGTGCTAGTTTGCCTTGCTCACAGGCTCAGGACAAATCCAGCTCTAGGGCTAGGGAAGCATTTCCCTCGGGCTTGGTGTGTTGTGGCAACCTGGGGAGCTTGAGGTGTTGCTCACCATGGCAGGCAGTGCCCTTCTGGGACTTCTTGGCTGCATCTTCCCAGTTGCGGGATCTCAGGGGACACTAGAGGCACTTTTGCTCTCTCCCACTCACTCCTGCTGCTGTTCATATCCTTAGGTTTCTGTGGACCTTGGCCACGGAAAGGGAGAGGGTGCCTTTAGGCCGAAACAGTCAGGACAGTCCCTGGCATTGTCCCCAATCGTCTTGACTCGGGCAGGCCGAAAAGAGTCCAAAGTCTCAGCCCTATGTTTCAGCGCGGCACGGAGCCCACACCCTCACGACAAGACCTTCAGCCTTGCGACCCGCTATTTTTGCCTGCCCCTTGTCCCCCTCACTGCTGGGGCTGCAGGGTACAGCTGCCATGACGCGGGAGCCTCGGTGAGGGCTGCGGAGGGTCAGCTCGGAGGACAGCTCNCCCGCGGGAGGGCGCGGCCCGGCCGCCATTTGCGGCGCCGCCGGGGCCGTGAGGGGGCGGCGGGCGCTCCCTGCCCGCGCCCCCAGCCCGTGTCACACCACGGGATGGGCTTTGCAGTACAACTGCCGTCTTAGGGCTTGATGAAGCCAGCCTTTCCTTCAGGGTAAAGATTTGGAACGGCAGCTTATCCCGGGCTCCAAGCAGCGTGCAGGAGCAGGACACCGGAGCACCCATGTCTTGATGGACTGAGGCAGTATGCGAACTTAGGAGAAGGTGAGGTTACTTCTCCTCAAATTGTGTATTTTACACTTTACACCCTATAAAGCCTTAGGAGCAAATAAGCAATCGGCAGGATAAAATGAATGCACCAGCAGACAACGAAGGCTGAAGCAGCAGGTGCCTGGGAGCCACCCGCGCCCTTCTCAAGCACAGGTGGGTTGAGCGGCACCGCGGCACAAGGTGCAGCAGCAGCACAAAACCTGGGGCAGGGCCGTGCCAGTGCGAGGCCCTACTGCCGCCTCCCTGCCACCGTGGAACACCACATGGATCTGGCTCAAAAGCCTTGCTGTTCCAGCCGTCAGCCGGGGGTGGGGCGGTGCTGAACCTGCTCAAGCTGGAAGCATATTTCGGGAATAAAGCGTACAAGAGCCAGTTTTGATCATAAAAACTGTGATCAGGCACAGAGGGGTAAGGTACATGAACTCACCTCTTGCCACATCTGGACTGCTGCCAGCAACTTTCTGCTCTATCTCCCAAGCCAGCCTCTTCCACCTCCTCTCCTTCCCTTATGGGAAGAAGGCTGGTCCCTTATTACTCTTTTGCAATTATTTCCCAGGAACACCCCACCCACCTAACCACAAGTCTATCATAGCTACAACATCAGCTTCTGGCTTTACTCCCTCATTGTCATTTTGCTCCCAATTTCCTCAAGCCTAAGACACATTTTCTCAATGGCCATGTCCAGCCAACAACCACAGCCAACTGCAATCAAAAACCCAGAGGCTCTTGGCGGCTGCAGCTCTTGCACATTTCTCAACCACAGCATTCCGCTGCTGCTACGGAGTGCTACAGACCCAACTGGAGACAGACCCTCTCTGTTCTTTTGTGGATCTGGTGTAGCCAGCAGGAGCAAAAATGAGTACCAATGTATCTGAAGTCCCAAGATCAGCAGATCTCCCCAACACACAACAGGAAGGAGGCTGAGTAAGCAGTTGCCATTTTTCCATCACTAATAGCTGCAACATTTCCGAAAGGGTACTAGTAATATAATGCGCAGAGTTAGTACATTTATAAACTCACTCCCCACCCACCCAAGAGAACATTCAAGCTCCCTGAAAAGAAGGCAGTGTAACAAACATTGGTGCTGCTGCCAGTCGACATCCCAACAGGGAAAGAATGCCAAATATCCTCCACTCTGTTAAGGCCATGTAACACCAGCACAGCCTTGCATCCACTCAGTTTCTAGGGCAAATCCTTGGCTTGGCCAAGTCAAGTCCTTGACCTTTGGTATGTGGTAGAGGTCAGGCCTCTCCCTCCAAAGAGGAAGGTTTTTTGCTTTCATAAACCAATTGCCTGAGTCACTAATCCTGCCATGGCTCTGGAAGACAGCCAGAGATAAACAACTCACTGACACTTGGTTTGTTCCTTGCTACCATCCTCCATCGCTAATCACACAAGATACCTTTTACAAAAGCAAAGATCCAACAAAAATACTGCAGTTTATCTAGACATTAAACTGAAGCACCAGTGATCTTGTCTATCTTGAAAGCATGTATCAGATGCAGTGAATATATAGAAGACATAAATTTCTTACCAGGTTGATCTTCAATTACCAGCTTTTGGAAAATGAAAACAAAAAAAAACCCAACCACCAACAAAAGAAACAACAAACCTACCAAAACCCTCAACAAATCAACCAACCAACTAACNGAGCCTCGGTGAGGGCTGCGGAGGGTCAGCTCGGAGGACAGCTCGGAGGACTGCGTCGGAGCCAGGCAGGCCCCGCAGCAGGAGGCTGAGGCGGCCCCTTCCCCTGCCGAGCTCAAACCGAGGGGTGCCGGCCTCGTTGCGCCGGGCCCTCCCCCCGCTGCCGCCGGGCCCTGTGGNTCCAAGTGTCTGTGGCTGACTTGTTCTCATATTTCTTCTGCTACCTGAGAGAGTTCAACCAAGAGTCACTACAGGACAAACGCAAAACCTTGCAATATTTTTGAAATCAATTAATCCAGAAAATAAAAGCAGGGAACTGTATACCTGTTACCAGCACACTTAACACATGGGAAATGCACAGCAAGAACCTACTCCCAAAAGGTGATGAGCTGCCTTAGTGGCTACCAACTTCACTGCGAATTGCAGGTGTAATGCTGCCAGTGGAGATGTACAGCACACAGTATGCTATCTAGAGAACAAAATTACTGGATCTCAGCATTAGTGGAATATACATTTTATTTCTTAAAAAGGAAGGGTACTAACAGAATTTAATACAGTCAAAATTTTACATTTTAAACAAAAGCTTTTCTTTTTCTTAAAAACCAGTTACGAGCAGAGAGGTGAGAGGATTTAAACTACTCACAAAACCCAAGCCAAAGACTTTGAGAATTCAAATCTGTGGTTTATACATTTAAAAAAGTGTAATAAATGGAAATATAAAATAATACCAACTCTGTAATAGTGAAATGCCCTTTCCTCATTAGATTGCTGTTTAAGCACCTTTATTTTCACCCATCAGCTGCCAGGAGTGTTTAGGTTTATGTACAAAATAAGCAGTTTGGGACAGAAGATTCATATATAAATTAAAACCATTTATGGCGATACAGTTTTACCCAGCCGCTTTACAAGCTTTATTATCTCTTTCATTTCTATAGAATTTTTCAGTCAGGATGATCTCAAATGCACTTGATGGACTGCTTCAAAAAGCAGCTACATATACAGGAATTATATAGACAACCTCAAGGAGTAGACATCCAAGAGATTAAACAACAC
>VZRR01011274.1:0-14625 GCA_013398015.1 Oreocharis arfaki | reverse complement strand
GCTGCTGCTACGGAGTGCTACAGACCCAACTGGAGACAGACCCTCTCTGTTCTTTTGTGGATCTGGTGTAGCCAGCAGGAGCAAAAATGAGTACCAATGTATCTGAAGTCCCAAGATCAGCAGATCTCCCCAACACACAACAGGAAGGAGGCTGAGTAAGCAGTTGCCATTTTTCCATCACTAATAGCTGCAACATTTCCGAAAGGGTACTAGTAATATAATGCGCAGAGTTAGTACATTTATAAACTCACTCCCCACCCACCCAAGAGAACATTCAAGCTCCCTGAAAAGAAGGCAGTGTAACAAACATTGGTGCTGCTGCCAGTCGACATCCCAACAGGGAAAGAATGCCAAATATCCTCCACTCTGTTAAGGCCATGTAACACCAGCACAGCCTTGCATCCACTCAGTTTCTAGGGCAAATCCTTGGCTTGGCCAAGTCAAGTCCTTGACCTTTGGTATGTGGTAGAGGTCAGGCCTCTCCCTCCAAAGAGGAAGGTTTTTTGCTTTCATAAACCAATTGCCTGAGTCACTAATCCTGCCATGGCTCTGGAAGACAGCCAGAGATAAACAACTCACTGACACTTGGTTTGTTCCTTGCTACCATCCTCCATCGCTAATCACACAAGATACCTTTTACAAAAGCAAAGATCCAACAAAAATACTGCAGTTTATCTAGACATTAAACTGAAGCACCAGTGATCTTGTCTATCTTGAAAGCATGTATCAGATGCAGTGAATATATAGAAGACATAAATTTCTTACCAGGTTGATCTTCAATTACCAGCTTTTGGAAAATGAAAACAAAAAAAACCCCAACCACCAACAAAAGAAACAACAAACCTACCAAAACCCTCAACAAATCAACCAACCAACTAACCGAGGTTTAGTTTAAAAAAAAAAAGAATGGAAAGGTACAGAGAAAGCTGTCCTTGCGGACATATCTTAATTACTCTAAACGTTACTTCTTCCCATGAAAGTAAGTAAATTCTGATTATTTTGTGGATGTTCTCAGCCCCAACATAACAGACAAAGCAGTCCAAGTGTCTGTGGCTGACTTGTTCTCATATTTCTTCTGCTACCTGAGAGAGTTCAACCAAGAGTCACTACAGGACAAACGCAAAACCTTGCAATATTTTTGAAATCAATTAATACAGAAAATAAAAGCAGGGAACTGTATACCTGTTACCAGCACACTTAACACATGGGAAATGCACAGCAAGAACCTACTCCCAAAAGGTGATGAGCTGCCTTAGTGGCTACCAACTTCACTGCGAATTGCAGGTGTAATGCTGCCAGTGGAGATGTACAGCACACAGTATGCTATCTAGAGAACAAAATTACTGGATCTCAGCATTAGTGGAATATACATTTTATTTCTTAAAAAGGAAGGGTACTAACAGAATTTAATACAGTCAAAATTTTACATTTTAAACAAAAGCTTTTCTTTTTCTTAAAAACCAGTTACGAGCAGAGAGGTGAGAGGATTTAAACTACTCACAAAACCCAAGCCAAAGACTTTGAGAATTCAAATCTGTGGTTTATACATTTAAAAAAGTGTAATAAATGGAAATATAAAATAATACCAACTCTGTAATAGTGAAATGCCCTTTCCTCATTAGATTGCTGTTTAAGCACCTTTATTTTCACCCATCAGCTGCCAGGAGTGTTTAGGTTTATGTACAAAATAAGCAGTTTGGGACAGAAGATTCATATATAAATTAAAACCATTTATGGCGATACAGTTTTACCCAGCCGCTTTACAAGCTTTATTATCTCTTTCATTTCTATAGAATTTTTCAGTCAGGATGATCTCAAATGCACTTGATGGACTGCTTCAAAAAGCAGCTACATATACAGGAATTATATAGACAACCTCAAGGAGTAGACATCCAAGAGATTAAACAACACACAGTAAAACTAAGATCAGATTTATATCTTATATAAATACTGTGCAGATTTATCATCCATCCCACTGAATGAATGGGACAGATCAATGTCACATCTGAAGACAAAAAAATACTTTTATCCAAGAGGCAACAGAATTTCAGGCCAAATATAGCAGATAGGAGTTCCCTCAAACTATTTAGTTAAAAACTGTACGTGTCTGAAAAAGCTTTACAAGAACAGAGTTTTCATAATAACTTGCACATATGTTTAGCTGTTTCATAACTATTTTACAGCCTAGAGACACTGAGAGAGGAGGAAAAAAAATAGAAGAAAATAAAAAGAGATGCCATTGTCTCTGCCCACTATGAAAAATGTGGCTTTGTCATTTATGGAACACTGCAGACACAGCTGTTACCAGAAAGGAGACTGCTCCAGTACAGCATTAAAGACAAAGTTACATTATGGCTGGAGAAAGTGTCATCACAGGCTAATCTCTTTACATGAAGGCTGATGGATTAATCTCACCTCCTCAAAACCCAAGCATTCAGATTTCCTAGCAGACTGCTCATGATTCTCACTCCACTGTTTTCTATTTTTTTCTTTTTAACACGAGATAGAAAAGGTCATGAAAGCTGATGAAAGTTCCAGCTGTGCAGCATCCAGTGAACATGTACTCAGCAAAACCACAAGTCATTAATCACTTTCTCTCTCTCTCTCTCCACACCACAACAGGAAACCTGTGTCATCTACGTACATAATGGAACTAATAAAGATGTAGACTCTCTAGGTCACAAATGAGCTTCAGTAACAGTCACTCACTGTTTCACTGCAACTTACTGCAAGTGTGGCTGGAAACAGATCTATTTGAGCCAAAAGAGAGAACAGTTAAAAAAACAAGCCCAACAAAAACCACCCAGCTTTAGTTTTCCTCAGTCACTAAAGTTTACAAATAATTTAATATTGCTACTTTCCAAATGCTACTCACAAACAAATCAGCTGCCCAGCTAACAGGATGGGAAGAGTACAATTATGAATGTAATCAGTGACTACTGTTAAAGAAAGACTGGAAGAGAATCAATTCCCTCAAAATCTTAGTTTCTCTGCTTAAGTAGCTCATTATTATTTTTAAAACATTTTTTGTTGATAGAAAGCATCACAACTAGACTAGAATTCCACAACATCAATCTTTGTTTTGATTTCTGTAGTTCTCTAGGAAAGAAATAATCCCAAATCAAGCTACATGAAGCATTAACAATATTCAGATATTACAATGGAAGCACTTATTTATTACTTCATAGAACAGATTAGTTTTAAAAGTGTATTTACATGTTCTAAGTTATACAAAATACAGTATTCCAATAATCATGTTAATCACCATATTTCAGACAACTTCACATGAAAGTGCGGAGGATGCATCCATCCCTGATTCCGGCCAGTAGCTAGCGGTCACCTCAGCATGACAGGTGAGAGCTGCTATTGTGCCCCCTCGGGAAAACAAATCCCACTATCCCTTCTCACTGAAACGTAGCTGCAGATCTAGGAAAACATTCAGGCAGGTACACGAGCAAGGTTTGTTGAGACCCACAGACCAAAATCACATGCCTTAATTTACTAGACGTATGTGAAGTACATTTTTAATTTTTTACAGATGTTGTACAGCAAAGGGCTTCTGCTCATGCCTTAGTTAGGAAAATGAAGTAACAAGGGTTTTGGCTATATAACAGGCACCCAAATTACACTTAATATCAACAGCCCTAGAACTACAGCTGGATAGTGTGTTAAGGACACAATTCTGCAGCTGACTGCCTGGGCAGAGCTTCACATTCAAGAATAGATCCTGTGAAGTCCACATGGTTCTCTACAGATATAGGGCTCCTCCCATGCAGAAATGACGGCAGAATTGAGGCCTTAAAAGACTGGGGCCTCAGGTAGTAGTTTCCTCATGACACAGCACTGACCAGTTCACGTTGGCAGGTCAAGTCCCTGTGCAACAGCACACTTAGTTGAAGCAACAGCTATTTTTTCATGCCTTTCTGCAGTAACTCTCCTCCCTATCTGTATATTCCTTTCACTTCCTTCTGGACTGTGGTAGTAGGACCAAGAAAAGGAGATTCCCAAGACCTAAACAAGTACTTATCTTCAGTATGATGCTAAACTGAAGGGATCCAAATTGGCCTAAAATTGTAAACAGTGAGGTGTCAGTTTTAGCAATCTCACTCAGGTCAGACTCTTGCTTTACTCTCCTTTTCCTGCCTTCATTCTTTGCTCTCCTTGCCAAGTATCTCTATCTATATATGTATCTTCCCCAAAGGATTCCTTTTTTCCGTAAAGGTGTCTGAACTTCAAGAAGTTTGCATTCCAGAAGTGACTCATAAGGGATAGCAGACTATCAAACTAACAAATTACATCCATATGACAGTTTGCATTATCGTGAGTTAAATCACTGTAGTTTTTCAATTAGCATTATGTTAGCATCTCCAGAGATATTTAGTTAAGCCTATTCTTTCTGCCTTTCTCCCAGTCTCACCATGTTACAGTAGCAGATATACAGATCAGAGTAATTATCTGAACATCTAGAAAGCCAGTCAGAGTCTTGTAGTGCTGCAAAGGCAAAACACTAGCATTAACAAACAATTTTGCTCTTCACAGATTTAGGTGTAGGATGCCAAAAATACGAGATTTATGCACTAAGACAAATTTGGATTTCTCATCGTGTGCTTAGAAGCTAAAACTAGAAGGGTGAACAAAAGCCCATCTGGATTTTACAAAAGTCCGAGATGCCTTCTCTCTCACTAAAAACGAAAGCACCTGATCACAAGGAACAAAGCCCTTTTATGCTCAGGTGGCTTACAAGACTGAAGCAGCAATATTCTTCTCTGTGCAGGTCCATTATTTCTGCTATCTACAAAAAAATACTTTTTTCTGCATAAGTGGTTTTATTACAGTATTCCTAAAGCTGCTGGCCTTCCACTGCACCTCCCAACTTGAAATTAATTTGGTACAATTAGTAGCAGGCCTGCAGGTAATGCTGAAGGTGATTTCTAGTTAGAACACCTTGGGCTTTCAAACAGCACAGCAAGGAAATGGAGAATTGTCAGAAGAGACATAAAATATTACTAGGAGAACTGCAAAAAGCCGCTTAGCAAAAAACCAAACAACCCAAAAACATTTCTTCAGCACAAGTTTATAGTACACTACTTTTTCATTCTGTCCATGCAGGACCAAAAAAAAAAAAAGCAGAATTCAGATTATCTGAATTTTAAAAACTATCAGGACCAGTTTACCAACACTACACCTGCAATCTGAGATGTATCCACCTGATCCCAGCACACAATGCTTCAGGATAAAGCAAAGACACCCACAACTCCAGTACTTGCTAAAACTTTACAATAACCACATAAGAGTAAAAACTTTTTCCTGTGGGAGTTAATGAGATCTTTGTTACTAGCTTCAGTGGGAGCAGATCCTGGCAACAGGTGAAAGATTAAGCTTCTGGGGAATTTTTAGCCACAAACCCACTATCTGTAGATTAGATCATCATGTATGAAAGCGATACTGTATTAAATATTGTGCATCATTTATTCATAGCTGGTGTCTTCTGTAGAGTAAAACAACACTCATTGTCCACAAATCTCATCCACAGTTTATATATTTTCAAAGTCAGAACTATGAAATGGCCATGTGGTGTCAATCCACTTCCTAATGAAAATACAGCTCTGTCAAAAACTGCTCTCTTTCCTTGCAATCCCTGCAGTGATGCTGAAAGGTGCACATGTCCTTTCTTCTCTCCCCTTGGAGATGGTCCCTTTGTGGCTGGAATGGGGTAGGCTGGCATCAGGCACACTTATGGCCTCTACAGAGTATGTTCCAAGGCTAGAGAACTTCAAACCCTGACAGTGTCAATCCCGCTTTTCATCTTTTAATATTCAAATTGAGCTAAAAGAATATTGGTCTTCTTATGATCACTATGAAAACATATCCAAGTTATCACTTAGAGATAGGATTGTCATCCTAGTCAAAGAAACAAGATGATAAAACTAATCATTCTGAGAGGAGCAGAGAGCTCTGGAGCAATAAACTTAACTTCCTGAGACTGCAAAAACTGAGAAAGGAATTCAGCCATTGCACAGTATCTTTCATCTGGCAATATCTGCACTCCTTTAGTTACTACCTTCTCATCTATCTTTAAAGATACTGCTTCTGAACAACAACAAGTTCTCCAGCTACAAAAGTTGAGTTACACTCACCCTAAAGTGCGATTTTCCAGTTTTGCAACCCGTAGACACATGAATCACAGATTGTGCAAATCTGCATTGTCCTACAGGGAAGCACAAATGTTTGCTAATAGTCTTCTCTGAAAGAAAGATCTAATGAACATTCATGTTAGTTTCCATTGTGTAAGCTTTTAAGATAACAGAAATAAAACAATAGAATTGCACATGCTAATCTCACTGACTGAATATTTTGCTGTTAAAATATCAAGACATACTGCAAAACCAAATCCTGTACACATTATGTAAATATTTAAAAGATATTCCTAAGCACAGGAGGACCCAAATGAAGCAACTCCTTGCCCAGTTAGCCTTTGGCTTCGTGATTTAAACAGGAAGCGTGACGTTTAAGAACAGCCAGGGCTAACTGAAAATTTAGAAATTATAAATGAAAAAAGTTGCTACATTTACATGCTGTCAGGGTTGTTTGTTTTGTTGCTGGTTTGTTTGTTTTTAATGCATGGTTTGGGCCTTTATCACCAAAATAAAGCAAAAACCAGTACATACTGAAAATATCAGTCCTAATCAGCAATACTTGATACAGGTAGAGATATATGCTGACATATCAGCAACATGGAACTAAGATATTCATCTATTTGATAAAAATATCCTAAGATTATCTCAGAGTTTTATAATCCCAAATTATTATAATAATACACTCATAGGTATACTTTGGTAACCAGCAAAAAGTTAAAAACACTTTCTTGACTTCAGTACATTATCCATTAAAAATGATAGGTCAAAACCTACATTTAATATATAAGCTCTTTACAAAGGTTATGCTGTCAAACACTGGTTATGAATCCTGGCTTTTGAATTTTTTTTTTTTTATTAAGCTTACAGTATTAGCTGCTGCTTCTCACATTTTTCTCTTTGCCTTTCTGCTCTGAAATTAGGGGTGGAATCTCTTGGGTAAACACAAAGTCAAAATAATTGTTCAATATGATAGCACTGAGCTATGCTGGTAACTAGTCATGCCTCATAATTTTGGCACTTGTGCTTCAGAGAGCTTTCAAGATTATTTTTCTTGAGGTGTATGCTACTCATCAATCTCCAGGCATGAACACACTCCTGTCTTACAAGCTCCATTTTGGCTATAAGCATGGCCCTGTACCCCTTTCCTAGAAAGTAAGTACTCTTTTTCTTCCCACATAGATTTAGCTCTCAAGTTTCCTTAATATAAGAGCAGATTCTTGTTACGCTGATGAAACTCTTACAGCGGAACTTCCACCTACTTCCTCCATCTTCTAAACACAATAAACATCTCTGCAATCCGTCCAAGCTTTCATTTGCCCTCCCACACCGGCACAAGGGTCCTCATACTTAAGCTGCCTGTTGTAACTGGCTATTTCATTGGCTGTTTCACCTTCAGCACCGCAGTTCTCCTGCAGTCAAGAGACAGAAAATTGTAATATGGCAGCTAATAGCCATTGCTTTTCCTGGAGCTAATACTCATTTGGTAGTTTCAGACTGCCAAAAGACTTAGGGATCAGCAGCTCAGATTAGCACCTTCTCCATGATTGCTAAGTTGTCAGCAGAAGAATAGATCCTGTTTCAGCAAGATACCATAAAAGAAAGTGAGCCTCATAAACGACATAAAGGAAAAGGCAGGTTACAGCAGTGTAGCTGTGGAGCAGGAAAGCGACCGAAGTGGTTCACTATTACATGGGTCATTTGATAGAGGTTTATTACTCTCTGTATGGCACACCGTGGTGCTTTCTGGATTATTTCAGTACATCTGCTGTAATCTTCTGCACTGAAGTCTCACACATTACAGGCTGCTGTCTTCCTGGTGTCTTTAGTTTTGCACTCACAGTACTCCACAATATGCTACACTGTACCAGAAGTGAGCTGCAGTATTAAATAAAATTCATTATACTGCAGGGAAAAGAGTCTTAAAACACAGCAGTTCTTTATATACACTCCCTCTTTTCTTCCACTCGAGTGCCAAAACGAAGAGTCACTATTCACACAGGCTGTCAACAGACTTTGAGACAGGAACTTTGAGTGTCTTGACAAAACCCCAGTAGGTAAGCTTATTGTAGTTCATAGTTACAGTGAGAAAGACAGATAAGAAAGCCATATACAGAATTAAGGAGACTTTGCACTTTTCATCATGCCCAGCCCTGGGTAGTCAGATGGGGTACTTGCAGGCAAGGAGGCAGGCAGGGTCATCATCAGTTGTTTGTGTTGGGACACCTCATAGATTTCACTGCTCACTCTGAAGACTGGCGATTCATGTGTGCTTTTTAGTTTCTTTGTTTTTAAAAGTCTTTAAAGTTGCATCACTCGGAATCAGATAAGTCACTTTAAACAAAGCAAAGTGTTAAGTGTGACAATTTATTTATAACATACTTCCCACCATCACCACCACAAACCACCCTGTGAAAGAAAAAACCCCTGCTGAAAGGGTGACAATTTTTCGTATGTTTGAAAGAAATTAGACCAACACTGCATCAAGAGCCACTCTAGTCAAATTAAGAGCATAACAGAGGGGGGAATAGTTCAAAGCATACATTAAGTGTTGTGGATTAGCCTGCTTCTCCACTTCCTTAAGAATACAACACAAATTTGCTCTAAACTCATAATTTCCACATTATGTTTAAAAGACAAGCTAGTCTTTAGCATAGAAAATAAACCCTAATGCTTTCTTAATATATTTTCAGATTTGAATAGAGGAACTGCAACTACCCTCAACATCATCATCCCACATTTGCTCCTTAATATAAATATTATCCCAGGAAGTATAGCCTAAGAGTTCTGACACAGCCACTATCTGAAGACAGCTTCTCTTGTTAAGAGGACCTCTAGACATATACTTCTGCTAAAGCTTCTAGTTCTTGCAGTTGTGGGTCATGTAGGTGATCTCAACATCACACACAGCATATTTTTTCTTTTAACACCACATACTTGTTGAAGCAGTGCTTGGTGCTGAGAATGCATTATTTCCAAGAGAGTAAGTCTTGTGTGTGCTAATTTTCTATCAGGAAGCATGCTGGAGATAAAACCAGCAAGCATGGAGAGACCAGATATGCTGCTACACAGGAGATAGTGAGGTAAACTGTTCATGTTTATAGTGGGTGTAGCTTATCCCATCGTGTGTTCACGAGGCAAAGAACCAAAACTCTTTCTCAATCTCTTGCACAACAGGTAAGGTGCAGTAAAATAACAGTGGCTTGTTTACTTCTTTTAAAAAAAGCCCCTTCTTTCAGAGCATAAGGTTCTGGCCATTTTTTAACAGCTGGGACTCAAGGTTCAGCCTAATGAGTCAGACCGCTTTTTCTAAATCTCCCTTCTCAGTTAAGTGCAACATGCTGCTTTATCAGCAGTTCAAGAGGGAAGACCCTCTACGGAAAAAAAAGGAGGGGTGGTGGTAGAAATACAGTCTAGAACCCACATCAAATTATTTAGTCCACATTTGTAAAGCAAGTGATCCACTACTGTTCTCCCTCCTTGGTTTCTGCAAGTTATCCAGGATTAGAACCTATCAAGACATTTAGGCAGTATTGTAATCAAAACTGCAGTGACTCCATTCTACATAACACTCATGGATGAACCTCACAATACTTCTGTTTTTACAAGAGATTGAATATTTTCCAGTCTTCCTGTCCTAAAGGTTCCTCTATTCCTCTTCAACAGGAACAGAGTTCTATACAACAGGTACTTTCTAGTGCCTCTGAATGGGAAAGGAAACAATTTCGTGATGCTGCCCAGCAACATCTACTTATATCCTAAAATTATGTTTTATACTTTTACTGGGAGGGGTAGGTGGAATGGAGAGGAGAAAAGAGCAAGAGTTTGAAAATTAAAAAAGAAAAAAAAAAAAAAAAAAGAGAAGAGAGCCAGGAGTGTCTCCTAGGCTCTTTCTTCACTTAAAATGAAGGTTAGAACAGATAGCAAAAGCCCTGTCCAGTCTGGAGGGATCCACATTTATTCCTCCAGACAGGTGAATCTGTTCAATTGTATGACATCAGAAAATGTTCTATCAGCGTTAAAAACAAGGTTGTAAATATGGACACTACGATTTTGGACAACACAATGATCAGGAAAGGGCCTGAACAAGTTGTGCCAACATAAACAGGGTTTGTTTGTGTTTTGTTGGTTTTTTCCTACTGTGGATGCAAAATGGCAAAGCCTCCATAAACTTTATTTCTGGGAGTCTCTACAGAAGGCAGAGAAGTCTAAGAGGCTAAAACAAAGAGCCCTAACAAGGAAAAGGGGTGTGCTTACAAGGGTCCGTATCTGGTCTCGTATTTAGAAACAATGTTCTTGCATCGTCCCACTTCCTTGCGCAGCTCTGCAACCTCCGTCCTCAGGGCTGTATTTTCTTTCTCAAGAAAGGCTGCCCGAATTGTGATCTGATTCTCCTTTAATCGCCGAGCATCACGGGAACGCTTTGCTGCCACATTGTTCTTCTTTCGCCTTGTCCAGTATTTTTCATCCTGTAGTAAAAAAAAAGGATGCCAAACTGACAACTGTTTCAGAGACACCTCTTTATTGTATAATGATGTTCACACTGACTGCTATATTGAGGAATATCCTCCACAGGTTTGCAGGGCTCTGACATCAAAATGGAGACAACGCAGTACTGCAAGATTTCATCTTTACACGAGTCTTCTTTGAGGATAAACCAAGTGCATTGCTAGAACTAAGGAGATTAAGAGACTTGGGTATTAAGAAGCTGTCCAACTGAAACCCTTCCTTCCTTAGTTTCAATTCAGGAGTGAACTTTCACATAAAACCACCTGTTCTGTTGTCTGGGTTGCTTAAATCCAGATTAGACACAATACTGGGTAAGTATAGACAATGGCCTTCAAAAGTGCAGGTGATAAGGATTTGACTTGATAGCTCCTCTAATTTCTGTGTATAGCATGATCAGTTGCTCCTTGCCAGTAATTAGCTCATGATACCAAAACCTGCAAAACAGCAAGCACAGCAGTTGGCTTGCCAGTTCTATTCTTGGCAGTGCTTCTGCCCAATCATGTAGGTAAACTGCATTAGCTCTGTATGTCAAAGTGTTTGGACAAAGACCTAGAAACTTCTATCAAAGCCTAGAAGAGTTTGCAGCAATAAATCTGTTACCTTTTGCTCATCTGGGACAAAAACCTTCTTGGCTTTTTTAATCATAGGTTGTGGTTTCAGGTCCTCTTCAGTAAACTTGTGTTTGCGAGGATTGAAGAGCTCACCACCAGGCACACTGGACAGCACTAAATCAGCAGGGTCAGGGTTAAAATTCACCTCAACTTCTACGCAGTCAGGATCAATGGGGCTGGGTGTATTTCTCTCATTTTGTGGTGGGGACTCTGGCAACAACAGGAGAAATTACAATATATTCAGCAGGATGAAGAGAATCAACCAAAAAGCCAACTTGTATGTCTATTTATTTCCCTGTTGTGAGAAGTATTTAATAGTATTATCTGGTGTTTCCCTGAGGCGTGGTAGGTGCTGTACTGCTGCTGGTGCAGAGAAAGAGTTCACAGTGCACAACTCTAGGAACATATGCCAGACTAACAGACATGAGTAGACAGATGCAGGACAGGAGTTAATACTTCCTTGGCAAAAATTACATGCTTTGCACACATAAAAAGCACCTTCAATAGCAGTAAGAAGGGAGAAAGATGTATCAGCCTGAGTTTTGTACTATAGAAATCCTTACAGAAATAAGCCTGCCCAAAGACCCCAGTCCATGGGACCTTCAAAGGTCAGACCAGTAGACTTCCAAACAAATGACTAAATAAAGGAGGATTTGTTACAAATACAATAGTATTCTTCTTCTTTGCCACACAGAAATAAATGCCCCAACAGACTGACACTGGTAGTGTTCATATGAACTTTACCATATTCATCTATTGTTTACAAAACTTCATATACATGAGTGGCAAATGTCAGTGCAATGTGCAGTAGTGATCAATAAATAAGTTTTTCATACACCACCTTGAAAAAAGCTACACCCTATAACTTATGGAAGGAGTTCCCTGTTATCTTTCTCACAGATTCATAAAAGAGGTCCAGAGCAAAATGCTTTCTGTAAAGCTTGCTCATAAAATAGTACTGTGATGGCTATCACGTTTAAACTCCAAATCCAGGGCAAACTGAGCTGCTGAATTCTTTAACAGAGATGATCTCCATACTACAAATGAAGTTTCCTAGTACCATTTAAGCACAGTTTTGGTTTTTTGTTCCTCCATTCCCACTTCAAAGCACCACAGAACATCAAACTGCATCATTAAAACACCTTTTCCAAGTGTCTGTTTTCACATTTCCCAGGCTACCACAAAAAAGATTGCTTCATTGTTTTTCTATTTAACATTGTTATTTGAGGTACATTAAGTTTGCATAAGTTCACCCAAGCAGACCAAGGTAGTACAAATGACATGTGACAAGCTATCAAATCTGTTGTAAAATAACCTGAGAAAGTATTTTCTCAACATGTCCAGCTTCTCACTAGATTAGCAATACCAAGAAAGCAAATATTTTATGTTGCTGTTCCAACTCTTCTAATTTCAAAAGCAAAACAGACTGCACACTGACAGACAAACAGACTGCGCATTGATAGACACTCATTCTTCACAGGACGGGAAGAGGGGAAGAAAAGGAGAGGCATCTTCATGAATTGACACATGAACTAAGGCTCTACGTTTTGAGCACGTTTGTACTATTTAACCTGCCACAGCTAACACTGACAGGTTAGCATGTCTCCTCTTTGATCTAAAGAGGCACCTTTTAATATGAGAACAACAGAAGTCCCTCAGAGCCCCACATTATTCCATCTACCTGTGCTGGAGGCTGCTTCAGATTGCTGGTAAACTGCAGTGGAAGAGGACGATGCAGGAGAACCAGTGGAAGCACCAGCAGATTCCTTTCCTTCCAGCTCAGCCACAGGCAAGAGCGGGTTCTGGTTCAAATCCAGGTGAGTAGGGCTGGAAGGAATTCCATTCTCCAGCAGGAACTCATCCAGATCCATGTACTCCAGGTGGAAAGACTCGCCATCGTAAGGAATAGTTTTGTCCCAAATGGGTGGCATGAGGGAAGCTGAGACTGCCATAGTGCTGGCAGCTGCTGCCTCATCTTCTTCAAGCTTTATTTTCTCCTTCTCTTTATCTGAAAGATACAAGTAGGTCACTGTACAAGCTGAAACACGGGAGAGGCTCAAGGTTTAAGAGTCTAACAAAATCCCCAGGAAAGGAAATTCAGTAAGCTAGTGGTTCGGCCTCATGACATGATCTGGAAAACCAGATGTTGAAAAGCAACACTCACGTATGGAACGCTCTAACCCCCTGTGATGGCTGGGCCACAGACAGCTGAGTGCCTTGCAGACCAGTGTCTTTGCTGTAACAGCTTACCAAAGTGTGATGAAGTGCTGCATGGAGCTTATTAACCAGTCACTGCAAAACAGCCTGGTTTTCACATACTCATCTTAGAAGACAACAAAAGTGAGTGTCCCTAAGCAGGATTCCACGGGAAGCCATTAGGAAAATTCCGGGGAAGCAGAGTAGCTTATTCTATGCACAAAGAAGGGAGGTGCAGAACAATAATTTAAATACAGACAGTAGAGGAATATGGGTTTTCAGATTACATTTGAAAATCAGTCAAAAGGTCCACAGGACACCAGAGACCTGGATGTTCAGCATTTTAGAAGCATTTCTCTCTGAAATGACTCAGCATGTCCATAGAAAGCAATAGCTCCAAGTGCTGCTCACTATAGATAGCTCAGAGTACCTACATACAATTTTCACTCTTTGGGGAGATGTCTAATAAGGCACACTCCCACATCCCACCCCCAAGTCACAAGAGACTGATGAATTTTTCTCCATTTACTGTGCTACAGTGCACATATTACAGAAAAATGGCTGTTTCTACGTTCCCCATAGCTACTGAATCTTAACAATTGTCTGGGACAGAAACCAAGCAGAAAACTCAAGTTATGGAATAATTACATAATTTAAGAGATAAAAAAAAGCTGGCAGAAAAAAAAATTTAAAAATCCAAGTCATTTTCCTGATCCAGTTCTCCATGCAGCCATGCAGTTCTATCAGCAGTGAAGGAAGCATTGCAGAAGCAGTGCTAGTACTGCCAGCACTGAGCCAGCACTGCTGTCAAAAGGAACGGTCGCCAGTCGTACCCTGATCACCTGCAAACTGGGCATTACCACGGAAGCCAGCAAATACTCAGTTCAGTAGAACAGGGATTCCAAGGACATACACTGGACCAGTTTGGATCTCCAGTATAAACAGAGAGTAGACCAATAAAATGCACCAATCTTTGGCATTAGGGTTTTCTAGACTGGCTACAACATGCTAAAGGAGCATTTTTCTTTATCGGGGGTGGAAGTGGGGGTGAAACTCTGCTCTAAATCAGAAAAGCCTATTTATATAAAACCTATTCTGATAAAAGTGGCATTCCTTCCGCTGTTGCCTTAGCTGGTGTGGAGCTGAGACTGAAAGAGCTTTTTATGGCTTAAAGA
>VZRR01011262.1:44051-108871 GCA_013398015.1 Oreocharis arfaki | reverse complement strand
ACCTGAAGGGAGCCTCCAAGAAACAGGGACTAATTACAAGGGTGAATAGCCTTAAACCGAAAGAGAGTAGGTTTAGATAAGATACAGGGAAGAAATTCTTCACTGTGAGAGTGGTGAGGCACTGGAACAAGTTGTCAAGAGAAGCTGAGGATGCCCCATCCCTGGGACTGTTCATGGCCAGACTGGATGGAGCTCTGAGCAACCTGGTCTAGCAGAAGGTGTCCTTGCCCATGGCAAGGGCTTAAAACTAGCTGATTGATCTTTAAGGTCCCTTCCAACCTAGGCCATTCTATGATTTCATGTTTTATTTAAGGGAAACACAGAGAAAGGTAATGTGTCTGCCAACTTTATCATTACAAGGTAATGAACAGCTTTTTAAAAACAATCTGGCATAGATTTTTTCAAATTGCATCTACTGCAGTGAGACAGGTAATTGATTAAATGAAGAGTTCTGAAATCTCAGGTCTTCAAAGAATAACACACCTGGTGTAAATTCTCTCCTTCACTTGGTGCAAGAACTCAAACAAATCCAGCTGGTTAGCACAAAACAAAGGCTAAAGACTGGAGCCAGTGTTCTGAAGCGAGGACTCCCTATATTCATGATTGACTGCATCAAAAACAACACACCATCACCACCACCCACAAAACACACCTAAGTACCATCCTTGGAAGCTCAGGTGACTAAGTATTAAACAAGACTACAAGGCATACAGGAAGAAAGGCAGGATCTGATGAATTATGGTAAATTCAAACACAAGACACTGGTTTAATATCACATAGTTGTTTCTGTGCAAAAACATATAAATTACCAGCTCAAAACTTCAAATATCTGTAAAAGAAGCATGTGTAACTTGGGACAGATACAGGGCCATGTGTTAACTCACCTACAGCATAGGAAATGAAATTCACAATGAGAAGACAGGTATAGCTCTGAATCAGTGTAAAAAATGAAAACGACTTACCAGAGCAAGTGAGAATTTAATTTTATTCTCTTTACAGGAACTTGCCTTTTCCCCATCTATAGAGGTTTTCTGAACTCAAAACTCTAGAGGACCAAGATAAAGCATGCAAGCCTTGGACTCATTCCATGGTAAGGCAATCCCCTTCATGCTGGGGACATCAAAACTTGATGGCTTCCTTCCTCTAAAAGGAATGGTCATGCAGCAGAGCAACAGCCTGCAGAACTACTCACTGTTGCATACAAATGTTTCTTCCTGGCACAATACTCCTAAGTACTAAGTAATAAAGAGCTGCAGCAAGAGATAAGGACAGAAATTAAAACACTGGTATATTTAGAGATGCCAGAGAAGCTCTTTGCTTCACAGTAAGATCAATGACTGCATCTAAGTCTTCAATAATCACAGGCATTTATTAACTGCTCATCAATGTAGACTGAAGAGGCAAGCAGGATGGCTGTTGGTGTGAGTGAAGGAAACAAGATGAAGAGACTGGGATGAACCAACAGCGGCAAGCTGTGAATTGTTAGTGATCTCTCAACAGAAGCTTCTGGACAAATGACTGACTTGAGCAGCTTTCTTCAAAAAACATCAGCGGGCTCTGTCACATTTTGACATTAACCTCATTCAACATTTTGGAGCTAACTAAGGGTTTCATGCAGGTAAACACACTTGCAGACCTCAAAGAAACACAGAATTCTCTCTTGCTTTCTACAGCTCAGCATATTTATAAACGGACTTAATCCTGTCATAACTAAGTACTGCGCTCAGCCAAGCTTCCTTGGGCCCCATCTTTTCCAGCTGACACAGACACTGCCCCCATTTTACTGTCCCACTTGAGAGAATGGAACACAACAGCAGCTGCTTCCTCATTAGTTTGCTGTATTTAATAATGCAAGATCATGCAATTGTATTCAGATAAGCTGGAAGAAGGAAGTGTCATGTTAGTGTCAGAATCCAGCAGCATCCATCAGAAGAACAGTAACAGCCAACTTCTCAATCTCAAATAGCTGTTTCTGTGCACTTCTGCATGGAAGCCACAAGAGTATTCTTTAACAGAACTTACCATAAATAATTTATAACTGTTCTTACTGTTCTCTAATAAGGTAACTGGAATCCAGATTAGAAGGCAAGTGGAAGACATGCTTGTATTGGAAGAGAAACTTGTGAGAGAGAGCTTGAACAGACCAAATACGCATGAACTCCCTTAAAAGATTTTACTAAATTCTTAAATTACAGCTACCATCAGAAAGGTGGACCAAGAACATGCGTCTGATTTTGGATGTCTCAGTGCTACAGCTGACCAGATCTCTGCAGACATGCTTCCTGAAGAATCATATGTATTCAGTCCTTCCCAAAACCCATTGTGTGTCTCTACGTCAGCAGGTTTGTACAACTTAGCTTAAAATTTACAAACAAATTACTCACTCTTTTGTGCTGCCTGGCCAATCTTGCTTTAGTCTCCTCCAGTTCTTTGTGAATCTTCAGGACATGCTTATTCATCTTACGAATTGTGGAATGTAAGATCTCCCAGATATAAAACCTACAAAAAACGCAAAGCTCAAAACACCACATCACACACTACTCCAAAATAGGAAACTAAATGTAGTTTCTTAACAGAAAAATGTAAGTGGGAGAATTTTAAAATCTAAGTATCATTTAAGGAGACATCTACCAGAGTGAACGAACACTCAGCACACAGGAAAGCATACCTGTAATGCAAGAAATCTTAACAATCAGTTCTTGCCTATTTGTTGCAGTGCATTTCAGAATCAGAACTTTACTTCATGTACACACTGCAAGACTACCAACACCAAACTTGACTGCTCAGATGGAACATCCTCCTGATCTCAATGTGCAATGCATCAGTGGTGGTACAAGTCACACACAGCACGCAAGGCCAAGACTGCACCAAGTGGGCAGCGATGTAACACACAGCAGCTGACTCTGTCTAGGAACAGTTGCAGGGCTGCACTTCAGCAAGCTTAGGTACTACCAGCAAAACGACATGATAGCAACAATCTTGTGCTGTCACACCAACATTCATACCCCACCTCAGAAAGAAAAACATTAAAGTATGCATTTTGTAGAAAGAGCAAAAGCCTAATTGTACCTTATTCCACCACTGAGTTTTCACAGATTAAACGATGTACTGGCAACTTAAAATAGCAAATCAAAGACAAATAATAACCCCAACCAAGTTCTTGTTACCTAGTAAAATCATGTGCAAGCTCTGAAGAAAAGATCCAGTTTGCTACTGCAGCACAGTCAACAATTTGTGTCCGAATCATCTTGTCCACAAGCACAGCAATCATCTGTATTTTGTGAAAGACAGTACATACACAATCTAAGTAAAATATTCCAGCCTCAGATAAAACCAGAGATGATTTGATGCAACTCTACATCAGTGCTATTACTGAGTAATATCAAATACTTTAGCAAACTGGGTGTTCTAGCCTAAAACATGTCAAATGAGGGGATCTGTATCAATTACATAAAGCATTATAATTTTGTTAACAACCTTACCTACTTCTGAAAGTATCACTCTTTGTTAGCATACATACTCCCATACAAAAGCAAAAAGTATAAGAATCAGAGCTGGAACTGAGGCCTTGAGAGACACGAGCCCTAGTACTTGACATCGAAGTACTCCAACCAGAGTACATATACCTGTCAGATGACCATAATGAAGGAGCTGCTGTTAGCCTACTCTCCTTGAACAGCAACAGCCTTCAAACGTGACAGTAAGCTTTTCTCTACAGGGCCAATTAACTTCAGGGCAGAATGAACGAGCATCATGGAGTCAGTGGAAGGGCTTGCTTGCTACAGGTGCTGCCATGATTCTGAGGGAGTTGCAAGCTATCTAGCAGGCAACTGCAGAGAAGAGTTACTGACTAAAGAAGATGCAAGCTGTTCAGAAAAAAAGGCTTATCTTAGTTACTCATGTGATTGAATGCCACAGTATCTAAGAACCACAGCCTGCACTGTATTTATCCTTACAACCACCCGTTGTCAAATGAGGAAGTGTAACAAAGCTCCTTTTAAGGAAGGAAAATTAAAATAACTGAATGAATCATACAGAGGACTCAGCACTCAACTTTCAAGTCCCAGGATAGCATCCTATGCTCTATTAGTCTTTCTGCATTGCCAGGAAGAATTTCTGATTACTTAGCCTGGTCTTCCAAAAAACACACATCTAGGATTTCGAAATATTTTGGAAAATATTTAATCTCAATGTTAAAGTTTCTCTTTATGAAGTCACCACCACCACGGTGCCTTTAAGTCCAGGGACTACCGAGTCCTGCTGTTAAATCACTACCTGCAGCACGGACCACTCATCAGTGCTCTAAGCCTTGCGAGCATTGCTGGTCTGAACCAAAGCAAAGGGTGTTCCCACAGACACGGGAGGAGGGTGAACAGCCTGAAAACAGAGTCTGGACAAGTGCCCTGCTGTGAAGGCACCATTCCTTCTGTGTGACACGGAGGTTGACAACTCAAGAATAAGAAAAAAGTAAAGTGCTTGATCAGAAGCAAAAACCACTGAACTGCAGTAAAAGCAAGAGAAGAAAATTCAAGTTACATGATTAAGTAGAACAGCAAACAACACACCTTCCTAACTTTTGCACTTGACATTTTTTAAAGAGATCTTGATTAATTCATAAAAATCTAACACGACTACTTAGTCTGGGTTTGACACCTCCAGCTCAGTTTGGTCATGCTGCAACACAAAGGAATGAAGAGGAAGCAGATAGGGATATTACATTGCAGTAACGAAATTTCTTCTGATCCAGTTAAATGGCAGCAAAAAGTAGGTCAGACTGTAAATGTCACATTTTCAAGGTCAGTAAACTGGGTAATAAGTTAAATATATTTTTAAAAATTCCTCCTTTTTTGGTGTTTTTAAGAGAGGTAACAGCTTGCATAGGTATCTTCTAGGCGCTCATTTCTTCCACTAGAGAATGGACCACAGGTCTAGTAGCAGACACAAGGATTACTCCCAGTTCACAGTGGCATCACTTCTTATAGTCTGGCCTGTGCAGCTGAGAGGTGCAGTCTGCTTTCCAGCAACACAAACAAACCAGCAAAGAATATGTGAAGTAACTAATGCAGGCAAAGCCAGCCTGAATTCCTCACTGATTTCTGTCCACAGAAAAATAACAGCTGAGGTAGAACACAATTGCTGTGAAGAAATGGAACAGCTTAAACAACTGAGGCATCTTTTGTAGGTCTTTGAGGGTGTTATTTCCTCTGGCTCAAGAATGAACATTATCACAGCACTGTCAGACTGATCTGTTCCAAACAGCCACTACTGCAGCTCCACTCACCCTGCCCACACACAATAGTGACTCCAGCATGAGTCCTCCGTAATAACCGGATGGCTTTCGCTAGCAATTGTTGAAAAAAAAGGCCTAAAAATCCCTAGGCTTCCATACTTCTAGGAATGTGGCCTGCTTTAGATATGAGATCTACATCTTATTTAAATTCACATATTTATGTTGCTTTCCAATTTTGAACAAAACCATGATTTTGGCTTGTTCAACAACCAGCATATTATGAGTCTGAGTCCTAATGACAGCCCTTGCCCCTTCACAGTGAACCCTTGAGAAAGAAGCAACACCACTGATGGTATGTATTTTATGTCTAGCCTTCATTTTAGTAGTAGCAACACTAAATACAATCTAAACTCTCCTTAAAATGACAACAATCAAATTATTTTTAAAGGATATAAAATAAACAGTACATTTTTTTATTTACATAGGACCTCTGTGAGTTGAAACTCACAAAGATCCTTGACATTCCAGCCTTACCTGTGGATGATTCTTCCAAACTTCATACACAACCCTCAGAACATGGAGTTTTCCCTCATCACTTTCAGCAAGTGTTTTGAAGACTTCATGAAACCTTTTAACAGAAGTAAGTAGTCAATGGAGAGGCTGGGACCAGGTCAAAAGAGCAGCAGATACAAGGTAAGTGGTTTATGACTGGCCAAAACAAAATTACGTGACTATCTACAGCATTTCTTAGACAACTGTCCCTGGAAAACATAACCATCCTGAGCTAAAATAGTCTATGAAGAAATGACATCTCCCAAAAGCAACTTACGTCTTAGTGGTGAACCTGCTCCCTGGAGCTAGGCTACATTTCTCATGCTCTCAAAAGCAGGAGGCACTTTTCTGCTTCATGTGCTTATCTGTAAACAGCTGAACCAAAATTTGCTGCCTTTTGAGCCTTAGACCTTCCTCTTAACGTGTTTCCACAACTTCAGACACTTATCCTAAGTGCCTCTTTTTCAAGGAGAGGCTGCTAAAAGCATCTATTTTAGCAGTTACGCTGACTGCTACACAGCATTCATAGCCCAGCTCATTGTAATATAACTACAAAGCATAAGAGGCTCTTCTTGATCTCTTGGCTGCCACTGCTGTTGTGCAGTGGAGAAAATACCATGGTCTAAGTATTTGAATCACCCTGCCTCTTTTACTCCTGACTGCAGGTTAATACCTGCAGCTTCTTATCAACATTGTCTCTGTAGAGCTTCCAAGTGCATGTTTTTGTGGTAGTTTTATCTATCTTTAAGGACAGATAGAAAAATTACTCATTAAGATGCATGTGACTACCTTTCATGTAACAAAATGACTTAAAATCAACTCCAAAACACACAGGATTAAAAATATTATTCCAATTTTGCTAAAAATGCTGCAGTAAATTCTTTACAGTTCCAGGCTATGTTTAAGGGATGAACTCTAAAGTATTTTAGGATGGATTTTATTCTGCTTTGGTAGACAGAAGAAATTAACAGCAGACTGTTTTGAAGTTTCATGTTTCCTTTTTCTTTCCCTTTTTCTAAATACAGATGTAATTGTCCTAGATTCATATTCATAGTGCAAGATACTGCAATGGCAGCTACCCAGTCATTGAAACGTAGGAAGAACCCCCTTTTCCTCACCATAATCAGCAAATGAGCAATACAAAAATGAAGTAATTTTCCAAACCTGTCTCATTTACATCACATGGCTGCAATGTATATATTTCTGTTAATTCCATTCACATATGTATAATCTAGGATTTACACTACCATTCCTTCAGTGAGCAGCGTCTTTAGCTCTCCTAGACAAATTGCTTTGTGGACTAACTAAACACTGCTGAAGCTTGCACTCCACTTCTTTTATCATGCATTTCACTGTCAGAATTAAACTGCTCTGCAAGCCCCAAAATAATGCACATATTATACTTACTTTGCCAGGGCACTGAAGGAGTGGCTGAAAGACTTTGCAGCTAGATGGAGCAGGGTCTGAACAAAGACTTCTATTTTCAGAGGGTTGAAAGTAAATCCTTCACCTGCAAGTTATTTGAATGTGAAACTAATAAATACTTCAGGTAAAGCATGTAAGTTACTCATACAATTGTAGAGATAACTTATGGTTTTAGCTCATTTCATGAGTTCCATCAACAGTTTTGCAGGGCTGAGCAAGGAGCTAGTAAAGACTCCTCCAAAATAGGCAGTTTCAGGCTCCAATTTTGCCAGGGAGAAGATGTGCCAAAAGCTTCTTCACCAACATGGAATTCTATCAGAGACAGAGCTACCCCACCAACAAGTGACAGCACTGACAGCAGCACAGAAAGCAAAGGAAACTGCAGCTGTGCATCAAGATGAGGGCCTGGAAGGCCATAAAAAAGGGGGCGAGGGTGAGGAGAGGGCAAGGTAAGGATTATTAACAAACGAAGAGTGGCTGACCATTTAGGATATAGGAGAATGGTCTGCCAGGCATATACAGCAAATATGGCTAGTAGAGTGAATGGTGTCAGGTGCCCTCCTGCAGCTGAAGACAGGCAGAAGGGAGTGCACTAATTAACGGGCAATACCTAAAGCAAATCAGGAAACACGACAGTGGATCCCAGGAGAAAAAGCCCCACCAGATCATTGCTGCTCTCTGCCTGCATAGCTGAACCCCTGCAAATACTACAGAAATATGAAGCATTTGCCATTGTTTAGATCACTTCTAACTCTCTCTCACACTCATCATTCCATAAAACACTCAGGCTTCAGGAATCAGTGCTGCCCGTGGCTGCAAAGCTAAGGAGAATGTGAGTAGTCCCACAGTGAATTTTCATCTGTGGAACATGCCAGCCAGCAGGCCGGCTGTCTTATCTGTTGTGGGACTACACTGAGGGGAGGGAAGCTCTTAGGGCAGAAGCAATGAATTTCAGGAATGAGGATGACAGCATGAACTGCCCTCTGCCACTGGGGGCAAAGGGGATGTTAAATTCTTTTATTCTGTCAATAATTGCACAAAAAACACACCTCAAGCACCAGGTTACCACTATTAGGAAAAAGAGGCCAGCCTCTGCATGTAAGATATCTACAAAAAAACCAGTAATGGTGAGTTTAAACAAACTACTAGAAGGAAAAGCACACAGATCTGGGAACCAACACTCTCATAACTCCAAAGCATGGCAGACAGCCTGTCAAAGCCTAACAGCTTGTATCTTACCATCATCATCATCCTGGTTTGGATTAGGCACATCTTTTAAAATGCTGAAGATTTCATCATTGCTGGCCTTATTTTTAATTGCAATTGTTAAACAGAGTGCCACAGTATATCCAGGAAGAGACCCTGAACAAAAACAAACAGGTCAAAAATACGGAAAGGCAAGTAATTGAGCACTTCTAACATCAGTCTGCCTTGCAGAGAAACAAGTACCCCTCCCAGCTACACCTAAAACTGTGTGTTTCCAATATCACTGTCCACATCAATGTGCCATAAAATTGCTCAACACATTTTCTGGTCTTCATGTTAAATTCAAAACTTGCAGTAGAACCTTTAGACCTGAGGTCAGGCAATCACTTTCCTGACTAAAGCTCTACTTCAGTTTCCATCAGTTTTCTAAAAATACAATACTTCCTTGTTTTTCCTCACTGTATCTTTGATGATGACACTTTTATGCTTAGGACTGTATTTACACCATGCAATAAAAGGAATAATGAGGTACCTCTCTACCTCAATCTTTATGGTATCTGTTCCTTCTGTATGCTCATTAAATCAAGTTAACTGGTAAAATATTCTAGTGCTTCATAAAGTTCAAAACATAATTTCTCATTATCACTTCAGATGCTGACTTTTTCATAGTATTGAGCCCAAACAGGGGAAATAGATGAATTGTCCAATTTTAGACTTCTGGCAAATAATACTGCACACTACCACAGCCACATAAGCAATAGTAGCTTGATGTATCTGGATTTTCTTTTCTCCATAAGTAGCAGAGAGCCTTTTGTTAGAGAGATCCAGGCTTAATACACATTAATTGCTCATGGGAAGCATATGTACCCATACGAAATCATGCATATTTACTTCAGCTGTATTCTTCTTTATGAAGACAACTCATGTTACAGTCAATTTAGTGTGCTCCCTTGCCTTGAAACACTTCTTCTTCAACTTGAGCACTAGTAATTTTAATACTTACTATTACTCTCATCTCCGTACTTGTAAATGCACACTGGATTAGCAGGACTGAGGACAGAAAAACTTGCAGGAACAATGTCTATTATCCGCTGATGGTAGGAGAGTCTGGCAATAACAAGTTTCACAGCAGTAGAATTAAAATGGGAATAACACCACAGCTCATGACTGCTTTGTAATGTTTTTTTCTGTATTTAACGTCCATAGAACAAGAGTCAAGATGCTTATACAACAGAATGGTAGTTTCTGCTAGGTAAAAAGAGCTAAGCAAACCAAACTTACTAGTAGATACTTGCTATTTTAACTCTGTGATGCTAGTTTCCTCCTCATACAATTAATGTGCCTTGTGAAAAGGCTGCCTGGTAAGAAGTTTCATGCAAAAACCTGACATGTGCTGCAGAAAGCCAGTAAGATGTTGGTATTCAAAGCAGAAAAAATATTAAACCAGACATCTTCATTTTACTTTACAACTTCATTTCACTCCCACAAAGGCTTAATTTGCTACCAGAGTTTTCAGTGAAATGGAAGAGTGCCACAGAAAAAATTACATTTGTTGTGCAGCACATCTCTTTCACGCTTCCGATAGGGAATTCACCCAAACCTCGACTGCTTTCATGCTGGATGCTGAATAAGACGGGCTTTTTCAACATCTTGCTCTTTCTCTCTCCTATACCCTAATCTCAAAAATTTTAAGTCCAGACGATTTATCAGAGCTACTGATTATGTAGTCTCGTTGGGTTTGAAGATTTTGTTTGTTTAGTTTGTTAGTTTAAGGTAAAATGAGCATCAGAGGCACCTAGAAGAATCAAGATTAGATCCTCAATTTTTGGTATAATTAATAGTCAGTTCCCTCCACTTCCGTGAATGCTGAATACTTTCCAAGAATATAGCCTAAACAATTTCTTTGCATGCCTGTGGTGAAGCACATCCTTATGTAACTACAGGTGCGCATGGATAGCTCACTACCATCTGCATCACCTGTTTCTCCCTCTCTTTACAGCAGTGTCCTACAGGAGGTAAATCAGATTAAAAATCATACAAACAACAGACTCATCTCTTAACTGAAAATGATTTGTAAGAACAGATGCGCCCAAGACAGGAGTCAACTTAAAAGGAGTCTGACAGTATCCAGATGAAACTTTGCCTTGAATGAAACTACGGAAAGATCTTACTTACCGCATGCACTTTTCCAAAACCTCTCTCACAAATTTGGGTTTGGGTTTTTCAAGGTCCTGAGTAAGACAATCTGACCTATGAAAGGACAGAATGCGATGGCTTTTAGCAAAAGCATTTAGTCTCTAGTCTCTTTTTGGTTTGGTCTGATAGTACAAAACAACCATAGTCTAAAGACAATGACTCTTGGAGCATAGGCAATTTTAAGCCATTGAGGTAAGTTAACCACTACTTCTTTACTGGCAATTAGCATTCCTGCAATCTCATCTCCGTGTGACAAATTTTCAAGTAACCTTCCTCCCCCTACCACATTAAAAATAATTTGTGGCTACGGTTAGCTGACCTTCCCTTTCTTTAGGCAAGGAACCTCATGTGATTTCATGGTCTGTTCCTCCCTCAGCTCTACCAGCTGATTTCAAATGCACTGCAAGTAGAGAAAAGGCTCAAATACAGTTACTTGCAAGATTTGTGAAAAATGGCACCTTGTGAGAGAGATCCACAGAAGCACTGCCATCAAGGAACATCCAGGCAAACTAAAATCAGCTCTTTAAAGACTGCTGCCTGGTCAGTCAATATGGATGCATGCCAGGATAACCACCAAGCACCATAAAGAGGACAGCACAAGGAACTTAAGTAAAGCCATGGGACTCTATCAGAAGAAGGGCTGCACCCCTCTCCACAAGGACTCTTGGAAAGTAGGTACAGACACAGGCTGCAGAAACTACTGCATGGAGGACTTGGCCTCAAGGGGATCTCCTTTGCTACATGGGTGCCTGGAACGGAAATCTCAGAGAATCAGCCAGCTTCTGCTAGAGATGCAGGTTCAAAATGTGGCATAGTAAGAACAGGCGGCAGGGCAAGCTCTGACTGAACTTCAGGCACTAGGATTCGGCAGGTGGGAAACCGACCACAAGGTCTCAAGGATTAAAAGTTATAATGAAAGGTTTAGAGTAGGGCAGAAAGCAAAACAACAGAATGAATACAGGATAAAAAAGTCAGCACAAACCACTGAAAGTAAAGAAAAGGTATGAGGAGTCATTTCGGAAAGCTTGCTAGAAAGTGGCAGAAAGTGTAGGACAAATTAAAGAAGTCACATTTGTGCTTCCCCTCTTTAAAGAATGCTTACACTGGCTTGATTTATCACAAAGTTCACTAGGGACAATACAGTGACTAAGGAGATTATCAAGATAATCTACCACTGAGTGCTGGTGGACAGATTAAGAAAGGTCTCTGATAAGATAGTGCAAAGCAATTAACAGGGCCACCATATTGTGACACTTCATGGATATATTTGAAATGTTAAGGTTTTAGCAATCTCAGGCTTGAATCCAAAGGACAGAAACTTACCAGTCTTCCCAGCTCCAACGGAACTGAAAGTTGCTCAAGTGGTGAGAAAACCAGTTAATAAATCTTTATCAAAAGAAAAAGAAAGCTCTGTTAATGTCAGAAATGCAGGAAAACATTCAGTTGAGCTTTTCTTATAAATGCATTCTACTTTCCAAAATGAGCCTAAATTCTTTAAGCTATTACAGCATTAAACAGGCATTTATGTGGACAGATACAAAAGACTCAGTTTGGAGTCAGAAAGAAGGTTTTATGGACAAACAGCCTGTCATGCTCTATCATTTCACATGAAGAGACGAAGTATTAAACTACCAATCAAAACATAAACGTACTGTGAATACACAACTTTCACATTTTTCATGAGTCACTAACTGCTTTCCTACTCAATGCAGACTCCACTGAAAGGAAGGACAAAATCACCACCATTCTCCCCCTCTGGGTGGCACAGACACCATCAACTTCCCTTCCAAGTCACCCTCTGACCACTAGGGAGCTGGCACAGTGCCACGCAGCACAGTGCTACACAACCATGAACAACTTTGAACAGGGAGCAGTTGTCACCTATCTTAACTGTCCTGCATAGACAGCTACACTTCCAGGAGAGTGCTCCTGGGAGTAGGGGCAAGCAGTCAACCCTCCTCCCTCCTCTTCAGACCACTCAAAGCCAGGGCCCACAAAACATCTTGAATAACATCAGGTAGATATAACAAGGCTTTCTGACTACTCTTTTCACAGCCTGTTTTCTTCTACACTGGATACCAAGGAATGTTTTCCATCATCTCCAAACATTTACCTGTCCACACATGTTGTATTCATTGTGTCCAAACGCATGTAGAGCATTTCTGTGGCTTGTGCAAGCTTTAAGTTTCTTATTAAGGTTTACAAAAAAGAAGTAGGTATGTCAGATGTTTTTCCTTTCAGGTTTTTAATACAATGTCATCAACTTTTTGCACTGGAAGCTCCCTGAGCCTACTCAAAAATCAGGTAAATCAAGCAAATTCACAGTGGGAAAAACGAAGACTATTTTGAGTCCCACCCTCTAATCCCAGCCTGTTCTTCTTCCATTATTGCAACAAGACTGCTGGCTTCTTCCACAGAAGAACAAAATTCACATCATACAACAAGCAATGCAAGTGTTACAGGCAAAGTTTCCTGCAGCTACTCTAAAATAATAATACTGCAAAATATTAACAGTATTTATTACTATCCCATCAGCTCCAAAACAAACAAAATAAAGACTGCATTTCATAAATGCTCCTCAGCAGCACAGAAAGGATACAACTTGTGGTAAAGAGCCAGGCTGAAGTTTGCACAGCTCAATCAGGAGTGTTGTGTACATGACTTCAATATGTGGTGGAGATGGCAGTTGAAACAGCTCTGCAAATATTACCTACAGGAGAGGAAATCACAGAATAAGAGCACAGTCCAATGTGGCCTGCACAACTCTCAGCTTCACAACAGTGGCCATCAATCTTAAACAGTTACCTATCCCAAAAGAGCTATATTTTCCTGTCAAATGCATGTTCCAGGAAGAGAGAGAACCAGTAAAAGGTAGCTGTAACACAACACTCTGCTAATACAGTCCACTCTCACTGCTCTTATCATTTCAAACTAACACAACACCAGCAAAGCACATCTATTACGCCTAACAAACATAGCATGTAACTAGAAATGGGCATAGTTATAATATAATCTACTGCAGTGATATCATAAGATCTGAGAAATGCAGAAATAATTTGATCCTGTTGAATAATAAATAATAAATTTATTAAATGAAGCCTAAGCATTTAGTATGAAAGAATATTTACATAAAAATTACATTTATATCTTTTCCATTGTGTCCTCTTTTCTCCTATACAAAACCATATATAAATGAGGTCACAACTTTAAACTGAGAATTACAACCAGCATTTCATAAAACAAATACATATGCTCACTACCCCTTGGAAGATACCCTTCTATGAAACCTGAAAATAATCCTGCAGTCAGCATTTGTGTTTCTATTTTAAAGTTTGCCTATAATAACAGCATGTCAGCCTCTGAGTGCTAGGAAAAAAAGTCATCCCCATACAACATCCACCTCTGAGTCTCTGTTTACTTTGTATTCCACTCTCAACTAAATTTAAATCACATCAAAGGAGTCAGGAAACTTTGATTCATTAGGGTTGATCAGTTTCCTCTCCAAACTTCTGAATAAAGCTTAAAGGAGCCTTTTTTTTTTTTCAGAAAAGTCTTACTTGTGTAAGATATCAAGATCCATCTATAGATTCCAAAAACAGCATATGAAAACACGTAGACTAGAACTTGTTTCTCTAAGGGGGGACTTGAAAGCATAAAGAGGCTGTAAGATACTGGGGAACCTTTCTGTGTCAGCATAATTCGGACATATTGTTAAGACAGATATACCAAATGGTAGGGAGAACTCTGATAGGCAGAAAATAGCTCCATTTTTCAAGACAGGAAATAACAACTGGACAATCAGTTGCATTGTTTGAGATACAATATAAAATTGTATTTCTGACATTGATCACATGTTCATTACCAAATATTCCATTCAAGTATTTCAAACTGTCATGCCACATTTTATGACAATAGTAAGGCCACAAGAAAGAGCTGAAGACATTGATGGTCTGGAAGTCTGAACTGTGTTGAGTGCAAGTTGTACCAAAAACCAGAGTAGCACAAGGCACAGCATTCCAACAGGCCAGTGAGGCTGCACAGACGCTCTCTTAACAGCTACCAGAAATACCTATATGTGCATCTAGAAGAAGCCACTGGGAGAAAGGTGCCACATTTCGGTATTTCACAAAGGTTTCAGGTAGCATGGAGCATTCTGTGGTCAACAAAGTGCAAAGTGGACTCTCAGGGACCTCAAAAGTAGAAATACTTGGGAACGTACCAACAACTTACCGTCAGGCTACATTTACTTCTGCCTAACTCTTATATTCTGAACTCTAAATAACATTTTTCTCTATTTGTTAGACCACATTTTTTCTACAGTTCTGTGACTTACTGAAAAAGTTAGTGAAATTTCACAGGTTGAACTGTTGTTGAAAGCTGCATATCACCAACATGACTGTTGGTGGGAGACTGTCAGAGAAACCTTACAAGGACGGAGTAGTAAGCAAAATGCAGAGAAGCATGAAAAAGCCTATGCTAAGCCTTAAAAACTCTAGATCTTCATTAAAATTGAGCAGCCAGACAAATAATGAAGTGAATAGTCTAAAATAACTCAAAGCTGCAAGAAAAAAAGGAAATTGTTACAGTGTTAGTCATAGAATTTGTACACTTTTTGTTTTTTCATGACTTTTTACAGTACTCCAAGACACTGGAGGTAAAATCACTGAATATACTTCAATGTTAAGGCATAAAATTACTCCTTATTTTAATATTGTTTAATATAATACATAAACTTAATACTGTTCTGAATTCAGAGTAAAAAACAAAAAACAAGGTGACTAACACTCATGCAACTTCACAGCAATCAGAATATTCGGCATTTTGGTGCCAAAAGGAATTCTCAACCTCACTTTAAGATAAATCTTCTACATGGGATTATTTCTTGCCATAATTAGCTCTGAAATTCATACTTATAGTTAGTTCCTCATAAAGCCTCTATACAAGTTGCTGTTACTGTAATCTGTCAATTCCTCTGAATTTTTAATGAAAATCAGTGAAGATTTATACAGCTCTGCAACTTGAAAACAGGCTTTTCAATGAGGGCAGTTAAAAGAAGACCTATGCTGCTCTGCTGGTGCACGCAACAGCTATCTAGAATTCTCTAATAAGGAGAATGTCCCAGAGGAAACACTGCTGGCTCCACCACAAGTTCTTTTCAAGGCTAGTAGGACAAAATAATTTAGAAGACCCAAACATAAAATCATGCGGAATGGCTGAGTCTAACTGGAGACCACCAAGTCAAAAGCCCTCTGCATAACACAGGGTCACCTAGAACAGGTTGCTTAGGGCTGTGTCCGGTTAGGTTCTGAACCTCTGCAAGGATAGAGTCCACAAGTTCTCTCTCCAAACTCTTCCAGTGCTTAATCACCTTTGCATTAAAAATAGACTTTTCTTTCGTTTAAATGGAGTTTCTTGTATTTCAGCTTGTGTACATTTCCTCTTGTATTTTAGTTCAAAATCGACTGCATCAAGTCAAAATGACAACAAAACCACAAGACTATCACTCGATTGTATATATAACCTGCTCATTTAAATGCTGCTTGTTGAATTTAACAAAATTTTGGTTGATTCCCAAATCAAATCGTAATTTAAGGAACCTACAATGGAACTGGGACATGTTATTCATGAAATAACGGTGCTCTGAAGAGGTGATCTATAAAATCCATACCTCTACTATATGGTAGTTCAAAGGGATCTTGTTATTTCCTGGATAGCTCAACAGCTGTGCAGCACTGCAAAACCACAGATACATTTAATTCAAATATAACAGAGCAAATGTGATATAAAAATCAAGTAACAAAATTACAGAAAATGCTTCATTCTGGGCAAGAGTTCCCATAAAAGCAGCACCAAACAAATCAATAATCCTTCCAAAGTCTGTTATTTTCTGTTAAGAAAAGAAATAGCACAAGGACATGCTAGCATTGCCTAAACTACGACCTGTAACAATGCACTCTCTATGCAGCAGTAACATCATTTGAACATTATCCTGCTATCCCCAATGGTTTAGCATAGAAAGTCATCATGATCTGTAATTGTGGCACATGTACATTAAAAGTGGAAAAAAATTTACCCCAAACAATTAAATGTTTGGAATGACTTGAAAGCACAATTAAGCTAATGGTTTATACAAGAAACTCTCCTGTTTCTAATGCTGCATCTTTTAATCAGGTTGTTATCACCTATCATTTGTGCAAAGCAAACTACTACATCTCTGGCACATCTCGTATCTCCCCATGTCTTTTACTTTCCCCTGAGAATTAACAAAGACTATCCCAGTAACTGCAACAACACTGAATTTCTAGTTTCTGCTGGAACAGCTGCAACCACAAAACTTTATCACATGCCACCACCAAAACCTTAATTTCTGCCCATTTCTTGCATACTATACAGAGTCTGGTAGTTTTCACACAGAAGTGTGACAGCTGTGGCAAACCATGTTGGTTATCAATTAGCCACATCAGATAGCGTTCTGGCAGAAATGAAGAAAAGTGCCCTGACTGCCTCCTGGCAAAGCCAAATTGAAACTGACGAAATCAGGCCCTGCAGTGACTGCCCAGAATGACCTCAAACAGCTCTGGCATGTAATACCCACAAGAAGCACAACAAGGATGTGTCCATAAACACCAACGCTCAGCTGTAGACGAACCAGCTCAGGGCTCACTCCCCCAACTAATCAGCACTCCAGGAGGCACGACACAAGCACTCTGTCCACAGAGCTCCCATGAGGAATAAGGTGTGTCTGAATACTTTTTGCAGCACATTCTGTATTATCAAGGGATTCCCTTCCCAAGAAACCACTGCCCCCGGATCACAGAGACTCTCTGTTATCTGGATGTTATGGATACACAGTATTCCAGGCAACAGTTCTAGCACAAATAAATAAAATAGTAGTAAATACACTTTCACCACCAGCTTCAGGAAATGTTTGATCTCAAGCTCTTGCCTAACCAGTGCAGGACATATCCCCGCTGGCACCAAAGCCATTTAAAAAGTTCCAGGGCCCCCCCAGGACCAAGCTCCTCCTACCAAGTCTTTCTCTCTTTCCAGTGGGATTTGATGATGCAGTGGAGGTTCTCTTCTATCACAAATCTTTCCACGGAGTGGCTGCCAGGCATGACAGGACCCTGGTAAGAAAGAATGAAGACTCATGAAGATCACTGCTAATGCAGCGGTACCACAGGCAGAAAGCTATCCTAGACACATTTACAGGTAGAAAAAAGTAGCCCAACTTCCACATAAACACCATGAGGTCTCAACTGCCCTATATCCTTCAGGACTGGAAAGGTGGTATGACACATTTCCACACAAACCTCAGAGTCACTCATGTTTAAAACAAAATGAATACTAGGACTCATGACAAGAAGAAATAGGAACAAAATCAGAGAACATGATTCTAAGCTTAAAGAGCATCTGCTTCTTCCTTTGCTTTGTGGAGCTGCTGGGCAGGCTACCACCATGCAGCCTGGAAAGAAAATCAAAGCTGAGACAGACTATGATAAAGAAATAAAGCCATGGAAAGAATACACACTCATGGTCTTCACTGCAAAAACCAGAGGCCAATAAGCAAAGGTAAAAGGCAGCAGACTCACGCAAAGGGAGGTATAAAAGTGTTTGGGGAAAGCAGTACATATTCTTTTCCTGCACTCCTTTGTTCTACAATATGCATCAAGAGATTTTAACATCAGATAAACATTGCAACAAATACCTAGCCTAGAAAAACACTTGAGTCACCAACTTTCTTCATGCTAAGTCTAACTCTGTGAATGTAGTTTTACTAGAGACATTAGAGAATTCAGTCAACATCGCCCTCTAAATGACAGCATCACAGCATTTTATTCCCTAAATTCTGCTCCTCACAAACGTGCTTTTTACAGTGACTTGGTCACTTAGTCCATCTCTGCAGAAGTACCAAAGCAAAACTGCTGCTGGCCTTCAAACCACTCACTACCCTGGGAGAGGACATCACATTTTCACCAACACTGCCCCAGGAACCTAACTGTGAAATCCACTCACCATTCCCCACAGCAATCACGTACCTCAGGGTCATCCGTGTAGTCAAACATCCTAAAAATAACCCTTGGCATCGGGTATACAGAATCTTCAGTGTGAGGTGGGGGTGTGAAGGGAGGCAGATTGTGTTGCAGTGCCTCACAGAGAACGCTGTCAAAAGCCAAGTAGGGCCTCAGGATGTGCCGCTCTTGCCAACGGTCTTTTTTCAATTTCTGAATCTGAGACCAAAGGCAGTCTAAATACTGAAGGAAAAGGTGAGAAATATCAGATCTGCTGAATCTCCAAACAAAAGGGCAGTTTCCTGAACTACCTGAAATGCATGCATTCCATACTACATTCAGAAAAAAACAAAGTTTCTTAAACTGCTGATTCAAATAATTTAAGAAATCTAAATGCCAGAACTACTCCTAAGTCCACACAGTTTTGTGTTGGTAAAATTTAACTGCTGGCAACTTTTTAAACACCAACAGGCACCTCAAGAGTCCCAGTGAAACTACAGCAATGAACAGTCACTACTCTCTGGCGGTATTAAAAGCGTCTTAATATCCCAGCATTCTCATAGAGATGACATTGACACCTGTGCAACCAGCAATAATCTTGCTTTGTTTAATTACTCCACAAAGTCTGGAGGCCTGTGGCCTTACATGAACGCAGATTTCCAGTTATAACATCTGCTAGAAGCGTCCTTACATTTACTGGAAGTGGAAGGGGCTTGGCGTTTACTGAAATTATGACACTACAGACCATGAACAAAACTAGTAACTCGCACCTGACGTGAACAGTCACGTCTGCAAACACTCTGTGGGTCTCAAACACAGTCACCTAATCTCTCCTCTACTGAACTAAATAACGAAATTCAGATACTAGGCAGGCAAAAAACTCATGCAGACAGACTGATCATAATCAGGAAGGCCATCCCTCCAAACTATGTTTAATAAGATAACTTTTAAGACTGTGACTTAATCAGAACAATGAACACAGCCTAAGAGGACTAAGTTGCAAAATATCCCAGAAAATCAATTTACATCCCACTTTCCAACATTTGTCCTGAAAGTTAGGGGAAAGAAAAAACCTCAAGAATATCTAAAAGGCAAATCCCACCCTAAGCTAGCCAGATGCCACCTCTCGTCTCCAATATTTTTGGCTTAACTGTAAAGAAAAATAGCATGGTAACTTCTGCATACAGTTCTATGTATTTGTTTAGCATTTCCTGAAGCTGAAATAAAACAACACAACTACAAAGGTTTCTTTCTTGTAGAGGGAAAACACTAAAGGGTAAGTACAGAATTACATACATTCTGTTTCACACAAAAAGTCCTTTTAACACGAAGCCCTGTACCCTGCAGTTCAAAACCAAACACTACAATTTATTTTGTAACATTTCCCCAGGGGCCTGCAGCAAACAACAGAACACCCTCCTCCTTACTCAAATCAATCTCTTATTTCAGCCCAACACCTGGAAAAGAATTGCCCACACAGAACTTGCTGGAATCAATGGCAAACAGCAGACAATTCGAAGCATTCATACTTTTAGAGATGTCTTTTAATTTCATAGTAAAGGAACACCTTGGTAAAAATTATTTTTCAAACTTTCTGAAAGAATGCAGTGTAAAGTACAATCACCTCTTCTTGTGGATGTGGTTTATCAGCAGTCCACACTTGTAGCATGGGTACATGAATCTTCTGGCGGCGTCTGTTCAAACAGGAAAGAAAACCTGACCTTTAATAGACTAATTTAGGGCAACAGTTTTGTTTTTATTGTGAGTGTACTACTGTTCGTTCTCTCCAGCTGCTGAAGCCTACAGTATATAAAGATCAGGTTTGTGACTACTTAAAATACCTCTATTATCATATCTTGACAACAACGTTAACTTGAAAGACCTAGACAGAAAGCAGCGACACTGCACAGCACCAATGCAACAGTCTACCACTATGAACAGCACACCTACAACCCCAGCTGCTCCAGCAAGAGCAGAACAAGACCTCCAACATATCCTAAAACTAGAAAAAACCATAAAACTCTTCAAATTCAAAAATCTCTCCACCTACTGCATTTCTAGGCCTCGGTTACCCCCACAAAATGGTTCAGACCTAAGGCTTTGGAATACTTTAAAGTGAGCAATAATCAAAGCTATTACTTCATACAAATAGGTATCAAAGAGAGTGTTTCTAACCAGTTACAACTTACTTCAAATAACTTTCTGTCTGAGACAAGAGACGATCCATTTCAGCATCCTTCTTCTCATATAACTCCTTTCCAACCCAAGGCAAAGATGACAGAAATGCAAACATATACCAGTCACATCGCACCTGTAGGAAGGTAATATACCAAAACCTGAGTATACAAGTAGGCTCCAACAGATTTTGTACACATACACATTTTAATTTAAAACATCACAAAGTTGTTTGGGAGGAATGTAATGACCAGCAGGTGCAGATTGGATAGGCAAGACACAAAAAAACCCTAATGCCCTGAAAACTGTAATTTTTCACTTGAACTGTGTTAGGTAGACTTAAAAAATGGGATAAATGGGATCACTTCCAAAGTTCTTCTGGATATTGTCAGTATAGCAGAAAAGCTAGGCACTCTGCAAGTGCCAGAGTAAGGTAAAATAAATTAAACTTAGCCACTTCACTCTAAAGGAGCATAATTTCTTACTGTATACATATTCCCCAATTGCCACAGGCTCCTTTTACTAATGCTCAGGAAACTTTGTGTCAATCCATTTAGGTCACTCTCCCTAAAACCTCCCTGATTTAAGCATAAGTACAGAATGAAAGGTACAGACAAATTGTGAAAACAGCCCCAGGGAGCCCATAGATCTTCTGCTTACTTGGGGTACATCCTCCTCCTGTGTCACACTCACAAAGTTCTCAAACATAGCTACCATTGAAGGTGCAGCTATTACGTGACAATTCACGAGATCGGACAGAAAACGAACCTAAAGGAAAGAAAAAAAATGTTCTAAATTAATACTTTTTAAACTGGCTGCACAAGAACAAATAAACATTACTGAAATGATTAAAACAAACCACCAATAAAAGTATAATACTCTTTCAGTACCACAAAGGCTTAAATACTACACATGACTCGCCTTTCAGCGCTAGGAAAAAAGCATCATACGTGCTGCCCAATATATTGTTCATTATAATGTCCTTAATCCCTCCCACTGCAATAACGTTGTACGGATAATATTCCTAATTAAGGAATGGTGGGAAACATGCAAACTGGTACTACAGAAGAAAACCATTGGACTTCTACCTATTCTATACAGTATCAGATTACTAAAATTACAGAAATTCTACTAATTAGATCTTATGAGCAAAAGTGTCCTACAGTTGACTGAACATCAGTCTCTAGACTAGAATCTTAATTTTCACTAGTGGGTTTCAGAAGAAGGTGGGGAACCTGGCAGTGGGCTTCTAAATCAGACAGTGCTGTAGTTCAAATACCTTTCAGCAGACAAAATCTATAAGCAGCAAGAATGGGGCAAACGGTTTCAAAGACAGGCAGCACTTCAAACTGACTGCTTGATCTTCACCTCTCATCAGCAGAATGAAACCAGCCATCAAAAACAGCTTTTAAGAACTATATTGTTAATTTTCTTCTCAATTTTTTTTTCCATGGAAGCCACAAGATCATTATGTACCTCTAAATACAATGAAAGTCCATTGACTTTCTTTTATTTTTTACATTTGACTGAAGAACAGGCAGGGAGAAGTATCTCTGTTTAATGCAAATTTAATTTTTCACTGCGAAAAAGATACAGCTGGAAGTAAATTTTCCAAATGTAATGTGATTCCTGCCCCCCTGAAGAAGAAAATACTTCTCACATAACACACACTTCCTCTTGGAATATTTACAGTGCACTGCACATTGACAGCAAAAGAGACTGTAACACATATTGCGAAGTCCAGCTCTTCTGTAACAAAAAGGTGAAAGGAGGAAAGAAAAAGGATGTGAAACAAATAGACAAACAAAACTCTACTTACTAAATGCACAGCTTCGTTATACATATTTACTTTCAGGCATTCCTTAAGCTGACGAATCATGGCTTCTACAAATTCCCCGCCAAAATTGTAGTTCCTGGCATTCAGCAACCCCACCAATGTCGTGTAAACAGTAAGCTTTTCTGGTAGCAGACGTGCGCTGACACAGATAAAGAAATACTGTGTTAGTTATTTATCCATCACGTGCCGATTGGCCACTGCATAGCATCTTAGAATCTGCTTGTTCTAAGTTAAACTTGCCTCACGAGGAGATAAGAGCAGACACCTAAACCTGATCTTACAGTTTTATCCCACTGTTAATAGCCACAGAAAATATTTTTTGGTTTTAACCACAGACATTCAGAAAGGCAGGTGCCACTTTCCAGTACACTTAAAAGTACTTGCTTTTCATCTATATCTAATTGCTGAGTATTCCAGAGGGCTGGACAAATAATGTAAGTGACAGAATTCACTGCAAGAATGCAAGAAGTTGTTCTAAGTTCACAATCTAGAAGTAATGTTATTACACAGCATAGGGAAGGCCAAGTCCTACTGTACAGAAGTAATTTTCCTCTACCATTTGTATGCATGCAACTCTGTACTTCCAGAAACGTCATTCTGCTAAGGGGGAAGGAAGCACACTACTTGCCTTTTATTACAAATATTGCTACAAAATAGACTTTAAGGTCATCTGCAAAACCTCAGCATTGGCTATATAGTCTCCACCACACCCTTCCTTCATATTTGTCTCACCTCCTGCCATAGACCCCGCACAACCCCTCCCTCACCAGCACTCAGTGACCCTGACATGGCACCCCAGCTCGGGCACTTTGTGAGGGAGAGGAAGGAGAGCTGTCAGCTACCAGAGAGCCTGGTTTCTGCTCCTCACATTCCCACTTCCCCTCCTCCAGAAAATGGGCTTACAAAGACACGAGCACATCACTGCCAGGGAGCAGAAAGCAGTGAGAAAACATCACAGATAACGCAGGTCTAAGTGTTAGCAGGCAATAATTTTGGTGGTCTTAAGAATTTCATGTGGAAACAGGATTTTGCCCAGCACTGCTGTGTTCCCACAGCTACTGCAGACCAGTTCTGATGTTTCTTCTACCTGCTTTGAGCCTTTGTACACATTTCAAGGCAAAGCAATGTAAAAAAGGTATTTTCCTTGAATTACCCAGTACGTAATTCCTCTATTCCTTTCATCTGTAGTAAGACAAACTCTATGCTATGATATCAATCAGGAACTAAAGCTATTCATGGCCTTCAAACTACCTTAAACACTTAAACTTATGCACAAAGAAAGCATGTCCCATATCCCCAGACATCCTCCATACGTACACAGTACACAGTATTCTCAGTATCTTGCTTTTGTAATTTGGCAGATCAGCTTCCAAAACACCAGCTAGGCCCTCCAGGTTGCTTTCCAAAGATGAATTACTCTAAAATAAAAAGACAAAAAAACGACTCATCATCAACCAGGCAAAATGAAGTAGTCCGATAGCATCCTTTTTCACGTCCCCTCTTTTTTCAGGGCAACGATCCGGTTCCATCGGCAGCGAAGATCTGCTCTCGCTTGCCTGAGAGGAGCAGCTACTCTTCAGAACAGCTGCACCCGACCGCCAAGCTCCCCCGCTAGGAACTCCAGCGCTCCCCAGGGATGCAAGGTCTGACATCACCTCAGGAGCATCCCGGTAACGCGGCCGAGCATTGATTAACAACACAGCACGAAGCAAAACACCTTGATTTTCAGAGCACCGTCATCTTTTGTTCTTCCACCCCCTCCTCCATTAGCCCCAAATTCTGCCGAGACTGGAAACTTGAGCCACGGGCAGACCAGTTAATTCGTACACACCCTTCGCAGACTGGAATCATCAACACCATCTTTAGATACAATGGTAACTATTTTCTGGCCGTTTATCGCTGACTGGGAAGCACCACGCTACGATTAAAGCACTTGCCCGCCACAGCACGTGGCTTTGCAAAAACCGGCAACTTTCCATCTATTCCATAAAACAAGAATTTTCTCTGTGGGTCGCTATTACAGACGAAGTGCTCCCATACCGCGCACGGGAAGGAGACAGGGCGGAGGAAAACAAGGCTTTAACCCTCCCGAGCCGCCGGCCCGCCTACCTTCTCTCCCACCCTGCAGATGAGCGACTCCAGCCTCTCCTCGATCTCCGACGGCTCGGAAGTCCTCCGTCTCTTGTGGGGCTGCCCTGCTCCAACAACACACCGAACACAGCGTTACCGACGCCGGAGAAACCCTGCCGCTCCTCCATCCCGCCCAATCCACCCTCCCTGCCAGGCCACCTCGGCGGGGACGCGGGGCTCACCATCGCTGTCGTCGCTGTGCCGCCGCCGCGACATGGCGGGGAGCGGCGGGAAGGAGCGGTGAGGAGCGGTGAAGAGCGATGAGGAGCAATGAGGAGCTCCGGGAAGCGCCGGGCCGAGACACCTCGCGCGGGCCGAGCAAGCGCGCTGCTTCCCCGCCCGCGGCCGCGCTGTTTCCGGGGCGGGCGCGGTGTCTCCGGCCCGCTTCCCTGCGGAACACGAGCTCTTCCGGGGCAGGGAGGAGCAGGGGGGCGGAGAGCGGGCGCTTCCCGGCGGAGAGGCGGAGATGGTGCCGGGCGAGGCGGCGCCGCCCGGGCCGGGCTCGCCGCGGGGCAGCGCNGTAACGCGGACGCTTGCGGTGCGTTCCAGGCCTTTTCCCTGTTCGTCAAAGCCAAGGAGGTGCCGGCCGCGTCGCGGTGTCCCGGCGGCGGAGAGGGCGTGCGGTGGCGGTGCTGCCGGCAGGCTTTCGAGGAGCTGCCCGGCATCCACAGGCACGTGGCTCTGCACCACTCCGGAGACGTCGGGCGGCAGGCAGGGCTCGGTGCGGCGCCGGGAGAGGCCGGAGGCAGCCCCGCGGGCGGCCCGGCCCCGGCGGGCAGCGCGGCCCGGCCGAGCGGGCACTCCTGCAGCAACGCGGAGATCTCCTGGGCGCTCCCGGACACAAGCCTCGTTAGCCACGATGATCTGACGAGGTAAGGAAGCCGCTCGCCGCTCTGAAGGTCCAGGACTGGGGTATTTGGCAGCTCATGCTTTACATGATCATCTGCTAGTAGTACTTCTTAGGAGATTCAGTCAAGAGACACTTTTGAGGTACAGGAAGATTCTTCCCCAATATTCCTCTAGATCTTCGGATTCTTTGGGTATATTTTATATAAAGAGTTAGATCCACTGCAGTTTTTAATGGTGGGTTGAACTATGCGAGTTATATCATCCCATGCTGTTAAAGCAGCCTGTACAGGTGTTGCTTGACAGCTTGGATCTGTAAGGAAGGACCATAACAAAAAAGAGAAGGAACAGCAGGATATGCTCTGCACGGGTTCTTTTCTGCTGCTCGTTCAGGCTCCTTAAGGGCTCATTTAGATATGAAGTAGGTTCACAAAAATGTTTCTGAGTATGAGAGAGTTCAACTTGTGCCACATAGAATGTGGGAACACGCAATCTCACAAAAAGTTTTGGCTTTTTAAATTTAGACAGCTTGAGTGCTTGAGTTTTCAAGTGCCAATCTGGAAAAGTGAGCATTTAATGGGATGCTTGTGTGCACGAAAGTCAGCAATTCTTGTGTCCTGTGTGTGGGGAGAGCACGTGGTAGGCCACTGGCAGTGATGTCCCGAGAACTGGAAGTGGGGGAGCTATTTTCAGTTAATATTTCTTCTGTTTGAAATAAATCAAATCTAGCAGTGCTAATCCCCCCAAAGTTTGTTTGTTTGAGGGTTTTTTTCTCCACACATCTGCCAGAAGAAAATTGTCTGTTTTTTGAATGGTTACTGCTAGTACAGTTTTGTTCTTTCTTAACTTTTTTTTTCTATTTGCTTATCTTTGCCATGCTATGGGCAGCCAGGTGGGAGAAGTACTTCTCTATTACTGTTACTGTGAGGTGAAAGATCCAGAGAAACTCTGTGCTTGGCAAAAGGCTTTGTGTCAGCATCTGCATCTCACTGGCAAGGTAAGGTTTTAAGCAATGGTTGTATTCTTAAGGAAAAAACCCCACATCTTTATTTAGTGTACGATGATGGGGTATGTGGAGAACCAGGTGTGTTTTGCATCAGAAGGTGCTAGTCTGTTATGATCCCATTAAGAGAGGCACTCAGACTCTGTAAAGAATCTTTTGGAATTCTATTTAAGACCTAACAGAACAAAGAAAAAAAATACAGATAATCTTATATGCCTTTTTGTGCAGGGAACCCTCAGTTGTTTGGCATCGAGTGAGCCTCACAGACGGGACACTGTGCAGACCCTGTCCTTGCAAGGGTTACCCCATTTCCATCACTGTTACACATGGAAACAGGAAAATAAGTCTTTTAGTCACTCCTGCTGTCAAACAGAAAGGATATTCACTTGAGATATTCGTGATGTGCTTTTAGATAAAGGCAAGGAGACGAAAGTGGCTTAATCACTGGTGTCAGCAGGGAGCTGCATGCAGGTGTCTCAGTTAGCTTTAGCAGGCTGGGTATATCCTTTGGCTAAAGGGCACGAGCAGCACAACGCAGCCTGAGGGCCAAGCTGGAGGAATGGCGTGGGTCCGGGCCTGCTCCACTCACTGGTCACCTGGATCCTCCCTCCTCAGTGCACCTGAATGGTCTCCCAGTCAGAGACGCTACACCAAGCTGTAAGCCATACTGTCAGGAATTAGGTGAGAGCAACCAACACCTTACACCACACCACAGCATAGCAGTTCTCATTCCTGCACAGTCTGTTCATTCCTGGCAGGCTAGACCAAGGATGTGAGTTGTTTGTGTAGGTGGCCTCTGGAGGCTGTGGGAGAAAGTGAATTTTAGCCTCACAAAGCTGATGCTCCTACACTGTCTGTGGGGATAAGGAGGGCAATGGAGTCAGAGGCTCCTTTTTTCTGTGACTTGTCTTCCTAAGTAGCTTCTTGCTCTCTGCCAGTGGTACATCAGCATAGGTCTGGGGGTGAAATGGATGGATTCACTGCTTTTTCTGCTCAGCTATCTTGCCTGGTGGCTGGTATTTTTTTTTAGTTTCTTTTCTTTCCTTTTTTTAATCTGATTTCCAAGACAGGTGCAGCGTTTACCTTCCCAACCACTTGGTTTTTTCCTTACTTCTTATATTCAATTTTTTGCCATTCCTCGCCCCCACGTCAGAGCTTTTGTTCATTTGTCAGTGCTGGAGATAAAATGACTCATCCTAAAATTTAATATTAGATACAATGTTATGCATATTCACAGTCTCTTTTTTAGCTGTGTGAGTCATGGGGCACAAGCCTATTGTTCTTTCTGAGGCAACTTCCAGTGGGAATTCTGATGCTGACTGCAGGATTTGCAGACAGCAGTTTCTCTGTTTATACAGCATTTCTCTGTTTATTGCGTGGACTCTTCTGACTGTCCTGATGTGATTCTTCTGAAATGGCTCAGAAGTGATTGCTGGGTTGTTGGGTTTTTTCTGTTTACTGTCTTTAAGTTCAACTTTGATATAACCATATTTTCCTTCCTTATTCAGTAGTCTCTTTTCTGAATATACTCCTGTGCCTGCCTTTTGTCACCCAGTCATATTTTGCCAATTTCACCGTGATCTGTTTTGCTGTAACTAAGGCTCAGCCCGAGCTTTTCCTCTTGCCTTCTAGGTACGAGTTGCTTCAGAAGGGATTAATGGGACAGTTGGTGGAAGCAAAGTAGCTACCAGTCTCTACATTAAAGTTATGCTTTCTCAGCCTCTGTTCAAAAACATTTTGTGTCAAGAAGATTTCAAGGTATGAAAAAATAATTTTTACATAGACATTGTTAATGCAGGTAATTTAATTTGCAAGAAATAAGTACATTCTGTCTTGACAGTATTACTTCTGCCTTGGCAGTTTTGCTCTCTGAGCGCTTACCTAAGTCAGTGGATCTTAACCATACCTTGTTTATGTATCTTTGCTGGTTTTTACTAGAATTAGTGGTTTCCATGAGCAGTGATGGCAGCTCCTACAAGCTTTCACAGCTGTGGGTGCAGCTGCAGAGCCCCCAGTACAGGTGAGTGAGGGAGCGTGCTTAAGCCCCACCAAACAAGCATTTACTCCAGACTGAGCCAGTATCACAACGTACGCCTAGCCCAGCAAAGTTCTTCCACACTGGCCTCTTCACCCTGATTTCAGATCCTTGACTGGGAGCCTGCTGGTTTAGGTTCATGCAGGCTTTGGTGTCCATATGGGTGCACCGTCAGTTCCATGGATTGGGTATCTTCCAGAGAAAACACACAGGGACTGTCAAGTGGTTTCTTCCTACTCCACTTAGGGCCTGGCTGGAGCATACAAACTGATTGCTGTGCTCACATGGTGAGGGCAGCAGTGGCTGGTGCACTGTGTGACATTCTGGTAGGCTTTGGCTGCCCACCACTGTAGGTTCTGGTTTTGCTGCAAGGAAGGAAGGCTGCTGCTTAAGCAGCAGCTCTTCACACAGTTTTATTTGCAGGGAATGCTATTTTTTTTTCATAAGCAACTAGATCAAAGGAGTTAGAGAAACTTGTGAAACTCCAATTCCATGTTGAGCTGCAGTGATGATTCAGTTTTAGTTTTATAAGTGTCTGTTATGCTTGGCTGAATTTCAAGAGGAATTGTGTTAGTAACAGTCATATGTAGATGGAAAAACAGAACAGGGATGGAATTTTACCCTGACCGTGGCAAAACCTTCAACCTTGCATGATTTCTCTGGGCATCAGTGTTCATGCATTAGTGGACTATGACGTTTGCTGTCTCACAGTTCCTCCTGAATGCTGTATACCCAAGTGAGTGAGGCTGTGCCATGAAGACATGGGATAGAGGATTGAGGACTATGCTTGGGGCTATGAACGTATCCAGTGGCCACTACAGTTACTGCAGACTGATTTCTGGAAACAGCTGGACAGTGCTGCACAGCACTGCACTTAAGCCAAGCCTAATGGTGCCTAAGCCGTGCTTGAGGCTCAGCCCTGCAGAAATTCACACTCTCTATAGCCTGCAGTGGGAGTGCCTACCAAAAAAGGGCTTACCAGGACTTCTGAAGAGGAAATCCCATGCTCGAGTTTGGGGAGGAGGGGGAGGTGCCAGCCTCACGGTTAACAAATCTTGTGCCTGGCTGACCTCCCGTATGTCTCCTTCACGCCCATGGGCACTGCAGTTCTCATCACACACGTCACCACCGGAGGCACAGCTGTGCTTTTGTTGGTTGCCAGAGGGATGAAGAGAACTGCAAGGCCTAGATGGGGCAACACGATCCACTACTGGAGGAGGTTATTTAATATTCCTGTCAGGATCAGCATGCTTTTGTAGGGGCCTCAACTTTCCCACGATAAGTGCTAGTAACATGTTCCTGACTAAGATTTGCTCTACATCCCTGCACCTCCAACCAAACACTGTGTGTCTCACCTGCAGAGTAGTCATTGGGCCTAAGACACCTGTCCTCCAGGTCATGTTAGGGGTCCGCTGCCTAAACTTCAGGATTTAGAGTGTGGATTTCAGCAGGAAGAGGCATTTCTTTCTCTCAGCCACCAAGATATTTTCATGTTCTAATGAGCTGTTGAATTAAAGTGAGTGGATAATTTTAATTGTGACACCGGGCAAATTTTGGTGAATTGTTTTTGTGTTTGATTTCCTAGAGTAGTGCAGGAGGAGCTCACTGTTTCCCTGACCTTCGAGTTGGAGTATTCAAAGAAATTGTACCTATGGGCATTGATCCAAAAATAGTGTCTTATAAGGAAACTGGTAAGTTTATGTAATGAAAAATAAAGCCTCTCACCCAGGTGAGAGGTGAGTGAAGAGTAAAATACCTTAATCAAAAATATTTCCCTTTGCACAATGGCCAGCACGCAGGAGAAATAGATACAGAAATTGATTTCTTCCTGGTAGTCAAAAGCTACTGGTGCAGAGAATTTGCTGGTCCAGGTTTTGGCTAGCCAAGTGTGTGGCTGCCTCAGAAAACTTCAAAATTAACTTCCCATTTTGTGGGAGAATTCAGATGACATGAAGCAGTTACCTTGTAGGGACTGCTGACTTGGCTTCACTCATTTTGGAGCTAACAGCCATGCTCCTGCCTTCTGCGCTAAGCAGATCCAAGTTCTGCATGAACTCCATCTGACTGCATTTGTTTTGTGCTACCTGCAGCTGCTTAGTATGGATTATGCCTGATCAGGTGTTCCTGGGTATGGATTTGCTGTAAGGATGCTTACATAGGTGGTAAGCAGGAGCACAGCAAACAGCAATTAACAGAGCAGCTTTGGGCTTTTTGTTTCCACCACAAGATTTTGTTGGTGCCAAACTTCTACAGCATCTTTTTGTGGATTTTGAAGAGGATTTTTTTTGTTCCCATTTTTTGTGGTAGTTTATGGGATGTATGTTTGGGTATTTTTTTCCTTTTTTTCCCCTTTTCCTCTTATTTTGCAGCATTTTATGGAGATGGTTCCTATTACTCTGGCAGGTTGCTTGTAGGGGTATTTTTTATAAAAGGTAAAGGATTTTGCTTGTGGAGCTTTTTCATTTTTCAGTAGATTAGAAGTCCTAAGCCCTGAAAGCTGAGAAGCTTTATGTAAATTGAAGTTGTACTGAAAGTAATACACGTTTATGGAAATTTTGCAGTGTTATCAAGAAGAGTTTAGTGTAAAAAATTGTATTTCTGCACCTCCAAGTGTAATGACAGATGAGAAAAGGGAACATGTCACTCCTTCTTCTACAAGTGTAAGAGTAGCCAGGGGGATGCAACAAAAGATCATAGAGATAGGTACCTGTCTGCTGCTTCTTCTGTCATGTGGAACAGCGTTGTGTTTTCTTTTCATTTGCCGATAGGAAGCCAAACATGGATAAACTTGGCTGATTGAGTTGGGATGAAAAGTCTGTGAACAATCACAAAAAAACTTTGTTTGGAAATCTGAGGAGAATCTGGATCAGTGATCTCATATGTGACATTGTTTCACAGTTCTGCTTCTCACTTTTTTTTTTCCCTTTTTTTTTTTTTTTTTGGTTAAAGGAATCCATTTATCCCCTCAGGAATTTCATAGAGAAGTAGAACAGTATTTGTCTCAGGCCAGTCAAGGACAAAGTGATACCATCTTGCTGGACTGTAGGAACTTCTATGAAAGTAAAATAGTAAGTGCTGCTTGCCTGCTTCTTGCAGTGTATTACAGGTGCTGGGGGGAAGTATTTATGATTGTGAGGGTGTAACCTTACTGTTGGAAGAGATTACATACTCCAGATTGACTGTAATGTGTACAGAGAGCAGTTTAGTAGTGAATATTAGACACAAGCAGTAGAGGACCTGCCTAGCAACTCAGCATGGAGCCTGCCTGGCCAAGTGCTTTTACAGCCTGGGGCAGGAAGAAAACAAAGTGGTCTCTACAATGTGAGCAGGAATGTTTGAAGTAGCATAATCTGTAGTGATGTTTTTCAGCAATTTTGTCTCGTGCCATCTGTCAGAAAGAACAGGGGCATCCTGCTGTCACAACCACCACCCCTCATGCACTGCTGTGGTTTGTTCTCTCTCTGACAGTTCTGCTTAGCTCTCTCTCCTTTATTTCGATGAGGAGACTTGCTGTGTCCAGAATCCTCCTACAGATTTTAACATACGTTTTGATGCATAAATGCGGCTGAGGAGCTGCCTAAAACAGCTGCAGTGAGCTGAGTATTCCAGCCCAAAGTTTTGTTACTTCCTCTAGTTTGAGGCACAGACCTTACCAGTAACAGTTCTTGTAACCAGTTGCGTGGCCATCTGTTGTAATTGCAGGGGCACTTTCAGGGCTGTCTGGCTCCAGATATCAGGAAGTTCAGCTATTTTCCCAGCTACGTAGATGAAAACCTGGAGCTTTTTAAAGACAAGCGTGTCCTGATGTACTGCACAGGAGGGATTCGTTGTGAAAGAGGCTCTGCTTACCTCAGGAGCAAGGTAAGATGTCATTCTGAGGGCACAAGTGTCGGGGGGTTGAAGCTGCTTTAAGGGCACCTGTCTGTTGTCTCACTGGTGAGTTCTTACTGTGCACAGATAAATACCTCTGGTACGTGCTTGTCTCATGCTGTCTGTCAAGGACCTGGATAGTTCAATGTGGCTCAGTATGACCTGCATGGAGTAGTGTCACAGCAGTGACAACAATTGCATAACCCATTTCCTGAGAAGAGGTATTTGTAGGACTGTTTTAGGAGGGCTTGAAAATACTCTGCAGTGTTTCCACAGACTGTCTAGGTTATGCTCTGTGGTCATTACTGCACAGCTTGAGCATCTCAGAGTGGTGAAAATCAGCCAGTCAGTGCTTTTCCCAATGTTGTGGAACTAAATCCAGCACGGTGCATTGTTCTAATTGTGCTTTCCATCCCACTCTTCTCCTGGATCCTTCTCTCAAGGATCAAGGGAACAGAACACAAAGGTTCTCTGGATATTTAAACCTTGGGGTTCTTTTTTCCACTGCATCAATGTGAACCCTGCAAAATTCTGCTTCTGCTAACAGTTAACTAAATAAAAACAGAATAATAAGCAGCAGCTCATGGAGGTTCAAAAGCATTTGATCTGTGATGCAGCAAACCTTCCTCAGGTGAGGAGGCTGCCAGCTTCTTTTGAGTGTAACATTAAATGAAGAGCTGGGTTCATGCCAACAAGCCAGCATTGTGGAGCTGCCCAGTACTCCCTGGTGGCACTGTGTAGAGCTGTGGCTGCACATGGTGCCGTCTGATGGTCACTGAGAGGCTGCTGCTTTTCACTGACCCCTGGCATTTACAACATTTGCTTTGGGAACTCTGGCGCACCACCACTGCTGGGGTCTCCTTCAGCTTTTCTGCTAATATGCTTTAAACAGGCAGTGTGCAGAGAGGTTTACCAGCTAAAAGGTGGAATTCACAAGTACCTAGAAGAGTTTCCAGATGGATTCTACAGGGGGAAGCTGTTTGTATTTGATGATCGTTACGCCATTTGTTCCAATGAAGATATCATCTCAGGTAGGACTAGATAATGTAAGTGCAGAAAGCTGGGAAGCGATTGTGCAATCATTTCCAGAGGTGCGCAGGATAGAGACAGCCCAACTGGGCTGTGTAGTTCTTCCTCACACTTGGTTTGATCTCATAGTGCTGTCACTTCTCGTGATGATTATCAACCTATGGCTTTAACATGTAAAACAGAAATGAGAGGAAAGGGGGTCACTAACAAGAGTTCACTAAAACTGGGGCAGTAGAAGGAAGCATTCCCTGCAGAACAGCTCTGTTAGGAGCCATCTGCACCAATGGAGACGTATGTCCAGCACTACAGCTGTCGTTACCTGCTTGTTGCCCACAGTGCTGATCAGACTGTGGTTTGCCAAGTGACCAAAGTTTTAAATAGTTCTCCTGCTGCCAGCAGTCCTCTGCTCCAGTAGCCTCACAGAATATCAGCAAAGACTGCCAGGTATTGGGAGAGTAGTGGCACTATGCTTTACAGCACTCTGTTATTTTCATGCTTCAGAAATTCTCTATCTGGTAGAATTTCAGTGGCCTCTAGTTGAAGTTGTAAAGAACATTGCCTGATCTTCTGGCTGGGATTGCTCTTCAGTTACTGCAAATTAAGTAATCTCTTATTTTGCTATCAGTCGCCAGCTACAAGAAGTAGCTGGAATTTGGCTCTAGCCTTTTTTCTAAGGAAATAGTGCTGTTTTTTCTCTGAGTTGGTAACTTTTCAAGCATAACCTCCCATTCCTCCTCTGCAATTACTCTATACATCTTCAAGGGGCCCGACTTGGTGTGGAAACAGAACACACTTTGGATACATCACAGCCATCCCTGTGGAAGTTTCAAGGGGAAGTGCTGTGGTATGCACCTTCTTGGTGGTTCAGCTAAACTGAGCTGTAGCTTTCAGTTAAAGAGTTAAAACCTGTAGTGTTCTGGAAGGACTCTACCAGGATGCCAAATGGCACCCTGTCTGCACAAGCCATTGCTTTTAGATGGAAGGAAGTTCCATGGCATCCCCTTTGCCAGCAAGTGACATTCCTGCATACCGGCTTAGTTGCCACTTGCATGTCTTTCTTCTTCTCTTGGCAGTAAGAATCTCTAAATCTCTATTCAGAACTAGAGAAAGCACTAGTGAGCACTCTCCTCTTTCCCAGAGAGAAAACTGTCTTTAAAGTATGCAAAACAATAGATGTTTTAAAATGAACTAGATTCTAGAAGATCAAGCTAAGCAGGAATTAAAAACCTGAAAGACAATAGCCACTTACATGAGAGCTGGCAGCCCCCTGGTGCCTTGGCAAGCCCTCTGCAAGGGAACAGCCGGAGCAGTATGGATGTTAACTTTTTATTTTCCTCCTCCCTCCAGCATGCAGATACTGTGGGGTGCTGTGGGACCAGTATAAACTTTGTTCCAGTCAGCACTGCCGGCAGCTTGTCCTGACATGTCCAAGTTGTTGCAACAAAGGTCTTACAGCTTGCTGTCCTGTTTGTCAAGAGAAGGAGCTCAAGGTGACTTCAAGGGCTTCAGGACAGACACTTAAGGAGGAATGTGAATGTACGAGGAGACGGCCAAGGGTACCAATTGAAAATGTCTCACCAAGGATGCTGGACGCAGGGAAAGATTAAGCCGTTTCACTGGCTAATCTAGCATGTGCTCATGTGAAGGGCTTCCGTAACCAGATCTCTATTTGTTAATCAGTTAGGTTTGGAAATTATGAAAATATGTTCGCTTGGAAAGTCCTGTTCATATGCTGCCTTTAAACATAGAGTATGCCCTGAAAACCATCCATTACTTGCCTGTAAATTACCAGAGTGCCCAATCCATCACTAGCACTACAGGATTCCTCTCCCTGGGTACAGTCTTGTAGTGTGGCCTTTACCATGGGGATTTTGGAGCAGAGTATCTGCAGTGTGACAGAGCTGCTCACAATTCAGAAGAAACTGAAGGAACTTAAGAACAATTTCATTTTTTTCTTCCTGTGTGGAGACCAACCTGTCTGACCTCTCCAAGGATCATGCATCTGCTTCAACAGATTGTAGTAAGGTGTGTAAACAGCAGATCTATCAGTTTGGTGTGGGTATATGAGCAGATTAGACCCTGAAGATATATTCCACGTGCATGCCATCTATCTGCATCTCTTGCTTTATACCAGTGAGAAGCAAGGTGAAGTTACCTGAAATTACTGACTTAACTCTCCTGTAAAACTGGCTGAAGGCAGCATAAGGAGCTGGAGCAAAGGCCCAGAGATAGTGTTTGCCCAGCCATACTTGTTGTGACCTGTAGGATGAACAGCAAACCTAGTCTTCTTTCCAGTGCTCAGTCTCCCTGGGAACTGTTTTTTCCCCTCAACTTGTCAGTGTATGAAATATGCAGGGCTCAGCTCTGCTTGCACTAAAAAAACCTGACAGCTTGAATCATGTTGAAACAGGCACACAAAGAGGGGAGCACAGAGACCGTCAAAATACCAGCATCATGGCACTGGAAGTGATGCATGTGTGCATAAATGTCAGCAACAGCTATGAGAAGACTGCAAGATCCTTTATCCAAGTAAAATAATTCAAGTTCTGGGGAGCATTTGTGCTTTTTAAACATGAGCTGAGTTTTTTAAAAGCTGCAAGATGTTTATGCAATTTCCAGCACCTGTCAGTGGAGAAATTGTCTTTGAAGGGACCTACAGCAGATGAGCTTAAAATACTGCCCCACGTGTTGTTTTGTGTGCCTGATGTTGTAGAATGTACAGAAAGGATTTATTAATAGTCTGGAAGATGTGTCTTGACTGAAAAATGTCTTTGAAATTTACTGTCATTCTGGGAACTAAACAGTAAGTCATTAGGACATCAAAGTCCCTGGGTTTGGGTTTTTTTTTTTACTGGCAAATGATTTTAAAAGCAAGAAAACAGTTTCTTAGGTTTCTGCAGTTGCTCAATAACAGGGCTATGTTATTTTCATATAGATTGTAACTTTCTCCCATGGTGCTATTAATTCAGCAAGGCCTCACTGTTGGCTTAACTAGCAACTTACATACATGGGCATTGGTTCTATTAAAGCCATGACAAACATTTCTTCTTGCTTCCAGTACTGCTGCCATGAAATCAATGGTTCACCAACTGTCCTCACGACAATTCCATTAATGAGGCAAAACCTTGAAGCTTAGGAATATTTCCTTTGGGAATACTTCTAGGATAGTATTTTACAGTAAATCTGTGAACAACCAGTCCTTGAGAAGAAATTAGAGAATTCCCATCAGTAGACACCTTCAGCACAAGTCTGATTAAGTTCTGTGGTTTTGGGGACTGAAGTATTTGTGAAGAAACATGCAAGCCCTACTTGCAGGTCTGGTCTAGAGCACTGATGGGGCGTGCCCCATGATCTTCCTGTGTTAGGCTAAAAACAATTTTGTAATTCAGTCTTATCCGCAGGTCTGTAACACTGTAATCAATTTGTAATGCTGTTTCTGTATCAGTTATCAGTACAGGATGGCAACAACTATATTTTATATGTAAACTTCTGAAACATCTATGATAAATAACCTTTAGTGCTTCCATTTTAATTTTTTAAGTACTACACAAATACACTTCACATGTTTTGTTGGAGGTGCTTAATTCTGCAGAGATAAACACTGAAACCTAGCTAGTCTGCCACATGGTAGACCTGGATACAAGGTACAATTCTCCTGAGAGCTCCTTGCAGCTGGAGATTCTACCTCAAAGGCAGAGGGGAGCCATGAGCCCTCTTCTAGTCCTTGCTGCACTAAGGCAATGGAGGAGAAGGATTTGAGATGTACAGATGGAGTCCCATAAAGCCATGTTACCTCTGCTGCAGAGAGCAGAGAGGGGTCTAAGAGACATTCTTAGCCTGCTTCTTGCAAGCTAGCCCGTAAGGGGCTGTCCATCCTGTTTTCTGGGTTAGTTTTGTCAGATTTATACAAGTAAGGACTTGCCATGTGAAAAGCCTGTGTGGTGGCATCCAGGCATGTCAGTGGCAATGCCTGAGAGAAGGCACATGAGCTCCAGGAGAGAGAAGAGTTTTTTCAGCCAGGATGGGCTGTGACTGCCAGATGCTGCAGTCACCAGATGGCTTTTCCTCCCTTTTCCTGGAGACCTCTTGGGCCAAACGGGGATGCATTTGCTCCCAAGTATCACCATTTTGTGATCCATTGCTGCACAGCTTAAAGCCTTTCACCACACGGCCTGATGCCTCAGCACTGCCTGTCTCTACTGCACCGCCCTCAGCCGTCAGATGCATCCTGCAGCAAAACAGCTCTGTGAGATCAGCTGAGGAACCTGGAATGATCCTGACAGCTTAAGACACCTCAGAGCTGCATGGTTAATTTGGATGCTGCTACAGTGAAACACAGGACAAAGCTCTTCTTTTCTTTTTTTTCTTTTTTTTTTATTTTTAAAGGGCTGTAGAAGTATCCATGGTAGTGCTCCCTGGTCTGCAGATGCATTTCCTTGCATGTCTGTGTTTCTTAGTACCACCAGGATTTTCCAGGATAAGATTCATTTACATTCTGAAACCAAGGGAAGAGGTGAGGCTGTGTCATGCAAATCTGAGTGGATGGCTCAGCTGACGCCGTGTGGCTCTGATTTTATGATTTAGTTGGTCATTTCAAAGTCTTCACAGTGCACATAGAAGAAAGTACTTCCTTGAGCCTCCCAGTTTTTTTCATTTTAATATGTTTTCAAGTATTTTTCTTTCACATTCATTTTCTGATACAGAACTTGCACAGTGAAGGAAACAAGCTATAGTGAAGCATTTTATATGACACGACGGGCACATTTATTAAGATTTGAAGAGCAACAAGTGTGTTTCCCACATTGCTAAATAGTATTTCTCTGCTTCGGTGGTCAGAGCTACATCATCAGTGGTGTTTGTGCACAAGCTCTGAAGAAATCTGTGGGACTTTTGCCAGAATGTATGTAAAAGGCTGAAAAACTTCACTCTTTAACGGACATTTAAAGGCAGATTTCTAGCAAGAGAGAACATTTTCTAGGATGTGTCATCCGCCCAAGATTAAGGTTTCAGTACAGCAATGCGTCTTCCATGGAGACTTCCTACTGAGCAGGATCCCACCCACATTAACAGTGGGAGTTTTGGATCTGCTGGGTCCAGTCCACTGCAGGTCTGGGAGATAGACAGGCCTGGGCAGAATTCCTCCCAGGCTCGATGATGACTTTAGACTGAGAAAAAGCTGTGAGATCATATCTAGTGTAAGTTCAGATTCAGGGCACAGCTTTTCTAGAGCACAACATTTATTCTTGCATTTATGTGGACATAAGAAACAGCAGTAAAAGAAATAATTCCTAGCAGAACAAAATTTAATTAATGGACAGGGGCAGCTAGACAAAACAGCAAAGGGAGAGAATTTGACCTGTCTCCAGTCAGGACAAACACTTTTAACATTAGGAAACTGAAAGGAGTAGGGAGTAGAGGAGAAGGTTCTCATTTGCCAATTAGTTTGGCCATCTCTGGGGGTTAGGATTTGCATCACACATGCATGGGATTGAAGGCTATTGACCCATCTGAACCACTCAATTTTTGAGACTCTGTTTAGTTTTCGGTGGCCTTAAGTTCCATTTAATCAGGGGGTGGAATCAGTTTTTTCTAAGAAACACTGGGATGTACTTGAAACAGCATCTCCAATTAAGAGATTCAGCAAATGTTGGTAAAAAATTGTAATTCACTATTCTTGAAATCAGCCATGTTTCCAGATGTTAGAAGTGCTTGTTAAACTAGTTACTCCTCTGTAGTTACTTGAGATCAACTTTGAAAAAAAAAAATAAAGTATTTTTTTAATACTTCTATAATTTGTGTGAAACAACTGTATCTTTCACTCATGCATACCACATCCTAACTTCATGAAACACCGTGCAGGAAGTTTATAGAAAAATTAATCCCCTTTAACACTGGATTGTACTCTAAACTGAGGTTGCATAAAATTGACACGTTGGCTTGAATACTTTCCAGCTCTACAGAAAACATCCAACAGTCCTACTGGATAAAATCTTCATAAAAACTACAGCCACTATTTAACTTCAACTGTTAGTGCATAAAACAGAACAGAGGCAGCACAAATACTCTGTCAAGGCACTTAATTGCCTTTAGATTTCCACAGTGCAGCACAGATCACCGGGAATGACCTCCATAGCCAGGAACTACACTCCAGTTCTGCACTTGGGAAAAATAGGCCCATTCACCTCTGCAAGTCTTCTCTTCCTCACTGAAAAAGAGAAGAAAGAGGAGTCACTCATGGCAATGGGAGAATGTGGATGGAAGGCTTGCTTTAACAGTTATAGAAGGAGTTGAGAGATGTGCTTTCTGCCCAGAAAGAAACAGGATAGCATCAGCTTCTGAATTCCTGCTTTAAGCAGCAGGCACAGCCTTACACAGTAAAATCCATGAAGATGAGGTTTCGCTCCCTATGAATCTTTAAGGCCAGAAGCTACTTTCAGCCTTACCTCCCTCATTCTGTAGTTAATTATATTTCACAGTTTGTCTTTTTTACTGGACTTTGGCCAGTGCATCATCTGACTGATGTAGAGACAGCAGGAAACAGATGTCACAGTTTTTCCTCTGCTAGTTTTTCAAATTAAAAATTTGCCTTTTCAAATTAAAAAAAAGAAAAAAACCTATTCTTATCCTAAGCCATTGGGCTCCAGTCCTCTGATCATGGTTAACATGGTCAAAACAGTCTCATATCTAGTCTTAAAGCTTGATTGACACCTCTTGACACCTATACTCGATACTTTTCAAGAAAGGTGTGCAAAAAAAAAACCAGAACAAAAATGTATAAAGAGAATGCAGAGGTTAGCTCATGAGGATGAATATAAAAGCCTTCGCAGTTGGTTCACACAGAGCATCTTAGGGAACAGAAGCTATGGCACCAAGGCCATGTTTTGGTAGCATCAGTTGATAGGCAAGAACACTGGAGTGGAGCACAAAAGCAGAGAGCTATTGCTGACAGGGAGGAAAATAAAGTTTTTCTTTACTTATATGTTGTCCAGGTGTAGAGTTGAAATGCTATTGCCAGAGACCATCAGACCGATGAATATGAGCTGCAAACAACCAAATCAGACAAAAAATGCAGAGCTTAGTGGTCAAAGAGGCAAAACGCACAACTCTTACATGGAAGGCAGGTTGTGAATTCATCCCCTTAACAGCAGGTACAATCAAAATACTGTATTTTAAATCTTCGAGCTAATTACTTCGAGCATTCCTTTGAATGCCAGGTGCTGCAGAGTCATTTAAAATCATGCTCTGTTCCGAAGGACAGAAAATAGCAAGTCTTTCCCAGTGCAGTGCTCTGGGAGTGACCAGGAATGCAACCACAGGCAGAACAGATACCCCATGAACTCAGTGAGTACTGAGTATTTTGTGTGATCCTTGAAGAACTGGCACGTATCCCTGTGCTTGGCTGTGCTTCCTAGGAGCACAGTACCAACTAAAGCAAGACTGATTTTTTTCATTTGTTTTTAAAACACAACAAATTTATCATCTGCCTAGATATGACAGCTGCTGAGTACAGCGTGGTGGGTGTGTTAGCTGCATTCAGCACTGCTCTGCTGGCCTGGTTTCCTGTGCTCTACAGCAGCTTGTAGCCAAGCAATGGAAAGCCTCTGCCATGCCACGTGCTTTGGCTGAAATGGCAGTTTGCAGATTTGCCCGCATTGTGCTTCACAAGCACTTCTGATCACTTCATTGAGGGTATCCAGATAACTCAAAGCCACGTGGCTTCCCACACAGCCCTACAAACAGTTCCAGTTTGTTTTGCTGAAGGGGGTGGGCCAAATCTTACTGCTGTCAAAGTTCAACTCTACTACTTTTCATCTCCTTGTTAGAGTGGGAATGAAGCTGGAAGAAGACAAGCAGTTGGCAGGAACCACAAATGCTAGCAGCTCATAACCCATGTGTCACCTGCTGTACCACAAGCTGTACTGAACCACATTAGCAGCTCTTGCTCTTTCCCAACAATTCCCACTGTTACTGCAAAAAACACTGCCTAGCTGACAGCAGCTGCATTAAGGAACCGGTTGGTGAAGCCTGCCTTCCTCCTTGAGGGACAAAGCATCATGAGGCCCTTCAAGACACACATTCTAATTCATACACATCTTTAACATGAGCAGTTCTACCCTAATCCCACCAGGAACTGCCCAAAGGACTTTCCCATACTTCCCGTCTTGCAGCCAGCCTGACTCACCCAGGTCGTTGTTATTCATCATGGCATTGGAGGCGCGAAGCCGGGGACCTTGCTGAGTGAAATGGTACCCGAACTTCAGGAGGGAGGTGTTCTTTTCCAATATATTCGCAATTTCCATTTCTACTTTGTTGCCCAAGGGCTGACTCTTTTGAAAACAGAAAACAGAAAAGCGAGCTGTTCAGGCTAGAGAGTGATTCAGGGCAAACACTTAGAGGGACGGGGTGGAGACTGCAGATCCTTCTCTGGACCTGTGGTTCATTTGACATTTCTGACTTGGAGCTGCTAAAACAAACTTCTGGCCTCTTCCTGAATAAACGCTACAACTGAGTGGCTCCAACTCCTCCTGAAGACACTCCGACAGCTCCTTTTGCCCAAAGACTTTATTTCTTGGACAGATTAATGGACATCTGGAGAAACCAGGATTATGGTCTCCAAGTTCCCCATAGCTCAGCTGCTTCAAGCTTCAGGTTTCTCGGGGAGCTACGCTTGCCCCAGCCTCTGTATCATGGCACACCCAGCTCCCCACACACAGGTCTTGTTCACCTGACCAGAGCTGTCACCCACACACACTTTACCTGGTTGTCAATGCGCAGCTCCACAAGCGACGTGTTGCCCTCGAGTGCTTCCACAATAGCCAGGATCCCTGACCCGGAAATAAAGTTTGACTCCACATTCAGGCTCTTCAGCGTGTTATTGACCTTCAGCATTTCTGCCAGGGCCTGTGGACACAGGTGGGCAGGAAGAGCTGGCAGTCAGACAGGCGGGGGCAGAGCACCACAGGGCAGCAGGGCTTCAGCTCCCCTCACCTCCAGAGGACTCCAGGAGGATCCCACATGAAATATCTGCTAAGCAGTTTCACTGCCACCAGATGGAAGTGCTCTTTGTGGAATGAAGGGGTTCCCTGCTGTTGCAGGGAGATTCTTGAACACGAGCGTGCTGGAGGCCACAGCAAAACCTCGCATGGACAAACACTTGGGGCTACCCCAAAAAGTGACAGTCCACACCTGCAGCTGCCCTGTGACAGCTTCATCTGTCCCTATTCTAAAGCCAGCATGGTCACAACAAGGATGCTGGCCTGCACTGGCCCTGCCTCCATTCTGATGAGTCCCTGCCTGCACCGCACAGGGCTGAGATGTTTCCCATTACAACACACAGAGAGAGGAGCATCTGTCCTGAACAACAAGGGATGCTCCACATCCAAGGTGTCCTCCCAATCAGCATCACAACCATATGAATCATTTTTGCTTCCCTTAGTGGGTGAGACCAGAAGTGCCTGGAATGCTCATAACGTCCCAGACCTGATCAGATTGTGTCACTTCATACAAACTGCAATGGAGGATCCATCTACGCCATGAAACAGAAGGACCAGGTGGTGATGCCCACATGGCAGAGCTGACCTGCACCCACAGCACTTAGCCCCACAGCTGTCCTAGCCCAGCACAGCACCCCTCAGGCTCTCAGACAGCACCTGTCCTGCCTGCACAGGCTTTCTCCTCAGTCCAGACTGCCTGAAATAATTTAAGGGCAGTACATGCCCTCCAGAAAATTTATTTTTTCTAGCAGGAAAGTGGTGTGCACACATGTGTGTGTTTGTAGAGGTAGGCAGGAGTAACCTGGGTGACTAAGAGCAAAAACTGACTGCAGTGGTACTGGAGAAGGATGCAAAGATGCAGCCTGGAAGGCAGCACGAAGACCAGGCAGAATGCCGGCTCCCCTCTGCGTCCCCACTGATATTTAAGACCACTCACAGCAGGCAGAAATTCCCTTTATCACCTACAGAGGCCACACAGGAGGAGATGCAGAGTCCTGCTTTTGCACACATCTGCACAAAGAACATAGGAGGGAGAGCTGGAGCGGACATGTGTGAGGGGAGCAGCAGGTGTGCACACCTTTGTACCAACAGAAACGAATTTCCAGAGAGAGACAAACTGTCTCCAGAGAGACAAACGGCTTTTAGAAAATGCCGCTAGGACATCAGTTCTTGTCTCACACTCCTTTTCCAGGAGATTGTAGAGGACAAATATGAGACTGCATCAATTAAAGGACTGAAATCTCCACAGATGAAAAATGAAGTGAAGGAACCAAAGCCTGTGTGTTGCTGGCTTCCACTATTGCTCCTGAAACGGAAGCACCTGCACCAAAGAGCCAGAGGTGTGGAGTGTGCCAAACCGGACACAAGGTGCTGAAGCAGTCAGTCAATAATGCTGAAAGTATCTTGCCTGAGAACAGCTCCTATCACAACGCTGGGATGATGAGCTCACAGTACTTACAAAAGCAACAGGATCATTGCTCCGTGTCCCAACTATGCTGAACTTCTTGACGTATGTGTTGTTTTTCAGTGCTTCTGCAAAAGCTTTTAAAGTTGGTATGGGAATATTCTGTGACAAGAAATGCAGAAACTATGTGTTAGGCCATCATCTGTTTGCAATGAATATGCAATACATTTAAAAGACACTTTTAACTTCTCATCAAGGTCAAATCACCAAATGCACTGAAGTAATTCAGGAAGGGGTTGATAAATGTTCTTACAAGTTCTCTTGCCAGAACCAGCATGTTCTAAGGAGCATCGCAATGTCTTCATCCTATTTCGTATGCTGCTGAAAGCTCACTGCCTCGATTTGAAGCCACATCTCTGCTCTTTAATTGCCAGAAACTCAGCTAGAACACGGTGTTGTGGGGATGTTTGGAACCAGGATCCGTGAGCCTACAAAGCACTGCTCCTGCACTCTCTGATATGAACAACTGAGAAACAGTCATGTCACATTCAGAAAATTTCCACCTACGGGAACTGATCCAGAAAGGCCTAAAATGAGCTCCTTGTAACACAAATCACAGACACCTCTGACTGCTTTATGCAACATCTTACAGGATAACATTTGCCATGCTATGTCTCAACCCAGAAAAAAAAATCCACACTTTTTCTAAGTTTCTTCAAAATTAGTATTTTTCACTTAAAAGAACTTTAGATACCCTTTTCAGATGCACAGATTTTCACCTAAAATTGTAAGTGGCATCCTCACCTTGGACTTCTTGCCACGCCATTTGGATCCCACCATGTGGAATCATCTATACTCAACGTCATCCTCAGAGCCATAACATGGCACCCAGCAGCTTAGAATCTCCACTGTCACTCCCCAGTTCTCCAAATCCCATCCCAAAGACATAACACACAAAAATAGTGCCTGCCTGCCAGATCCTCAGCCTTGTGTCCTCAAGGGATGGGGTCACTAGCCTGGATCAAACACATGAAAATAAAAATATTTTTGTTTCAGAAAGGCACGGGTAGCATGGCAAAAATGTCTTTCATGTGCACGTGGAGTTAACCGTGTTCTTGCTGTTTAGCTATGTCATCATCCAACAGACCCCATGAAACAGAACCTGTATTTTTTAGTGCGTGTATGTGTCCCAAAGGCAACACAAGAAGTGGTGCTACATCCTGATTTGCTTTCTACAAGAAGTAAAAGAGCTCCACAGAAGGGATGGGTGGGAGATGGACAGAGCCACCTGCAAGAAGGGTGGCTTCTTCTTATTGTCATAGCAAGCATCTGGATTATGAACACTTTTTCCTTCCACCATCTTATAATACACATCAACATCCCCTCCACCAAAAACACCTGTCTAAATCATTAAAGCAACGTAAAATGGCTTTAACCAGACAGCCTGTTTTGGGTCTCCCCAAACAACCCTTGACACAGCTCCATTTTTCCAGGCACTCAGAGGAGTCCTTGTGCTACGAAGCCCAGGCCTTTGTTCCACAGCAGGTAACAATCCATTCTGCTGCCCACAGTGGAGACAGGAATCACTGGTGTTTCTTGTCTGGCTACATTCAGTGTTATAATACTGCTCTGTGCAACAGAACAGACTCAATGTCTGCTATCTGTGTATCAGATTCTTAGTCTTGTTACTACGAGAGCAGAGTAGAAAGGAGAAAATACCATAATATTGTTAAGGTTGACTTCCTCAAGGTCAGGATCATTGCTTTGTATTCGTTTCAGAGTTTCCTCCACGTCTGTTGAGTTTGGTTCCTCATCAGGAACTGGTTTGTACTGTGTGGGCTTAATCACACCTGCAAATGAAAAGCAAGATGTGAAAAGAAAGCACCCTGAGTACCACTATATTTGCTTTGAGTGTGCTCCTCCTCTTCCAGAAGTGGAGAGATGGAAGCATGGGAGATGGAAGCATGACCTGACATCCAGCCATGAGATGAGAGGCCCCTCCACTGGGACCACCCAGCACAGGACAGCCAGTGCCTGCTGCTGTGTGCTGTCAAGGTCCAAATCTGGGTGGCAGAAGGCACACTGCCTGCATGAGGCTGTCCCCTGGGCTGCGCTGGCTCCCAATGGCACCAGGGAAGTGGCTGAGACTGCACTGGCTGGCCCAGGGCAAGGATGCACCAGAGATGGCCCCAGCAATCACAGGCTGCTCTGACATGCACGGCTCTAACCTTCAGCCTAAAAATAATTACCACTCTGCCTCTGCTAGCAGCTTCAAAGCCAAATACTGCAGCCTGCTAACATAAATCACTTACTGTTGAGCCCTTCCTTGTTCACGATGGTGCTGCTCCCCAGTGCCTCATAGTACTGCTGGTTACTCATCAAGGTGTGCATGCCAAGGATGGCTACAGAGAAAGAAAAGGAGAACATGACTTATTGTAAGCTCCAGAGCCAGGAAAATACACAGATGCTGCCTGAGATGGCAGTTGACAGCACACTAACTTTCCCTGTGCAAGCACAGAAAATCATACAAAGGTAGTACAAAGCCCCCTGGCTGACATAAATATACAACAGTGCTCAAATGTGCTCCCTTGTTCATTCCAATACAGCCTGAGCCACAGGAGAAGAGGAACATCATCTCATGGACAACAAACATTAAAGGCTTCCCAGTAGCCTACCTGACTCAGCATCACACAAAAATAACAAGGAGAAGACATGAAAAAACTCAAAGAAATGCCATTGGTAGGCTTTAGTATAAGGGGCCCAGTCCAGCGGGAGCCTGCACATCCTTGTCACCCTTGCTCTCTGCGCATGCGCTGCACAATACCACAGCCCAGTTTTGGAGATGAGCTGTGCCCCACACAGAGCCAAACTGACCCCAAGGCAGCAACACAGGAGATGACTGTCACCCAAAGCGTGGCAATGCACATCGTGTTTTCACTCACAGCAAGCTGGGGTGGTGAGCTTGGTACATTTGGAAGGCGACACTGAGAGAAGCGAAAGCTCTGCTGGCTTGGTCAAAATGTAGAGTGGTGGTATGAACACAGTTCAAATGCTGTAAGAGCCCAAGAGCCAATCTGTGTCTCTCAGACTCAAGACTGCAAAGCCAATAAGCACATTGAACCATGTTTGGGGGCTCTGGTGACATTTCTGGCAGCAGCAAATGACCAATAAGAAGTCAGTGCCTTAGGAACGTTTGGGCAAAGAGTTTGTTTCTAAAAGTAACCCTGCTACAGACAGAAGGATGACATTTGAAAATAAACTGACTTTTTAATCAACTTTCTTTTTTTTGTAACTATATAACTTTCTAAAGAAAAATGCAGACACACAAATAATTGTTAAAACCAGACACATCTGAACAAGTCTTGACCTCTGGATAGACACAGCTGCTAAAATAATAAATTTCTCCCTAAAATTCAAGCATGCCACCAAAAAGGCACTTCTTAGGCTTGTTGGCACCAGTCTGTCACCATGTTCTGTTGCTTTGGCCAAGAAGGGCTGGAATTTGCAGGAGAAAGGTATTGTTGAAGCCCAGCACATGAATAGGATCTGTTATGGTGACAGCTCATCATGATTCCCTCTGGGTTGCACAGGCTGGACAGCCAGCAGCAAAGTGTGTCAGTGAACTTCCCCATGGCCCCCAGCACATTCCCAACTGGATCTCAGAGAGCCAAGCAGTCTCCATCTGAAAGTCTGAGGGAGGCTGGGCACTGTAAGTTTGCTTGTTTGTATTTTAGCTGGCCCTTTTCTCTGTCATTTTCTTGCAGATGGAATTTTCAGGAGTGCAGGACGGCTTGGAAAAGTAATTTGCAGGCTTGGCATTTTGGTAACAGATATACTCCCCAAATCACAGCTCATATGGACAATGAATTCTCTCCAGCAGCCAGGAGTGTGAGTGTCTGGACTGCAGAGAGAGGCAAGGATCTGCTGTCTTGACCACAGGTTTTGGAGGCCCAAGTTTGTGTTGGCAGACAAGAGGGACCCACTGTTTCTAAATCAGGTGCTTACGGTGTATTCTCCAAAGGAACTCACGCAGAATGAAGGCACTCCATTTCTGTCTCCTTCACCAGACCAAAGATGAGGAGCCTTTCCAGGGCTACTGGGAGCCACCCTCCTGGCCTTGCCAAGGAAGGGATCCAACACACCGCAGCTCACAATGATCCCTGCTAAACAGGCAGGAGCAAAACGAGCTCCTGCTAAATGAGCCCTGCTAAGCAGGCAGGAGCAAGGCTGTCACTGTCAATATTGAGATTTCAGCACAGCTTGTGTCACATCAGTACTCCTGCTGCCACTTAAGTGTATTCTCCCAGAAACTGTAGAACAAGCTGCCCTGAACAGCATTTCCCTGTGACAATAATTGCTGCACAGATCTAGAGCTTAGAAAGGCAGATTTTACAGGATAGGGCTTTATAGGACTCTAGGATTAACAGTAAAACAGCAAAATCCAGAGATGCAATGCTTGGTCAGGGTATTTATGTTTGGGAGCCTTAATGCAAAAACACATTTCTAGGCCAAAATGTGGTATTTACTACATAGAAGATGCCTAGTTGGTGTAGTTATTCCACAGACTTTCTTACAGACCTCTAGCAAGGAGGATACTGCTAGGGAATATGGAAACCTGAAGGAGACAAACTTCTGAAAAAGTGGAAGAAGAAGCCAGTGTCACTGAAATATTCATTGACGGCTGGACCAGCAGAGCACATGTGACCATGGGGTGTCCATGTGCTCCTTTGGCCAAGGCATGTCCTATCCCAAGCACAGAGCTAAGCCCACACCATGGGCTTCAGCAAGATACCAATGTTGTCATCTGACTGGCTGACCACACAAATCACAAGAACTCCACCACTTAAAATATGTTGAAAAAGCTCCTTAACAAGCATCAGGCCTGAGAGTCCACTGAAAGACTTCTATACCCTGGCAGATCCTTTAACAGGTTGCAGAAGCAATCCTCATTCTCACTGGGTCTGCGTGACGGTTTCATAAGATTTGGTTTGAAGAAAGCTGTGCTCTTGAATGTACAGGCTGGAATTAGCAAGTCACTGGCAGAGACAAAGGAGGAGATCAAACCACACACTGTTCCCTTGATAAAGCCTTCTTCTTCCTCGTCAGCTTTGGTCCACACTCCTGATTAAATCACACAGGCTGAGAGTAACTTTTGTTAACAAATAAATAAATTCTGTCAGAACTGACAGCATTTAGATAAACAGCAAAAAGTGCAATAGCTCATTTCCCACAAAAGAACAGAATTACTCCTAGTAGTTGAACAACTTGAACCCCCAATTACTGTGAAATTACTTTACCAGCAATGTCACAGAGCTCTGCATCAGAGGCATTAGCAAGGGCTTCCTCCAGCTCTGGCTCCAGAGTCACACTTTCCAAAACAGGATCCATCGGCTTCTGCTTGGGAATCCAAGCTTTTCCTATAAATGCAGAGTGAGGTCACTCTCAGTATAGCTACAGCACCCGGCTCACAGCTACCCGTGCAGACGCATTTCCATGTTGTGAGATTTGAAGAGTAGGAAGGACAGAGGGGGCACAAGACAAAAATCAGGAGACACTGAATGCCTTTCCATCAGCTTGGTCCGAGTCCTGCTGCAATGTGAATGGAGAGGCACTGCCCAACAGCTGCAGAGCTGAGCCCTTCCACCAGCGCGGCATCTACGGCAACCCAGGAGCACATCGCTACGGGACAACGGCTGTTCACAGCACAGCACTCAGAACACCATGCACAGCCTGACCCTGCAGGCCTTCACTTCTTTGAAGGCTGCACAAAAGGGATGAAGGTTTGGCAGCACTCAAGAGAGGCCAGTAGACCAGACTCAGCACTGTGCAGGATCAGTCCTGCCACTGAGACACCTCTTGCTGCTAACTCCAAGTGCATGTTGGCAGGGCAGATGGCACATTAGTCAAAAAAGTGTGGAAAGGAGGTGGTGGAGGGCTCTGGCAGCAGGCAGAGACAGCAGTTCAGTGAATGCATGGGATGAAAGGAGGAGCAGGCCTAGGGCAGCTGGTCTAGCTCAACCCTGCTGCAAAGGGCATGCCAGATGGAGACCCCTGTGCTTTATCTCTCTGGACAGCAAGAGGCCAAAGAACAGACCTATTCCCTACAATTCGAAGGTGCAAATCTACAGGTCCAGCTGGTAATGCAAACTTGTCATCTTAGCTGCTTGCTCATGGCCTTTTCCTAAGGGGGGTGCCCACATGGACAGGAGGCTGGAGGTTTGAATGCAGCTGGCTCCCTGCCAGGACCCCATCCCACTGCCCATGGTGATCACTGGGCCAGCCATGATCCTTTCTCTGCTGGAGCTGGCTGCTTCCCAGGAGGCATGGGGCAGTGGACAGGGCTGATGGCCCCACACAGCTGCTTGCAGCTCCTCACTGCTCACCCTGCCCATGGGCAGCAGATTCTTCTCAGAGGCAGAATGGGTCAGATCTGAGATTTCACAACACAGCATCCACCTGTAACTGCCCAAAAGAAAAGAGGGAGGCTTGTGATGTTTTAACACACCACAGCAGGGAGCAGTCTGCTGGGTGAATTCAGCATTGCTGGGACAGGGGTAGGAGGGATCTGGGAACATTTTGGAGCAGTCCCCTTCCCTAAAACAGTCTGAGATCACTGCAGAGATAGCGAGTGCAAAAGGCCTGGCCTAGCATGCCAGCCAGGACTATTTTTGTCACCTCTCTGAAACCAGAGTCAGCAGCACCAAAGGGGAGAAACAATCCTGCTGCTCAGGGATATGCAGAAAGGGGCTAAATTTAGCCTCAAGGAAGAAGCAACCGCACCTCAGGCTCCCCTGGGACAAAATGGAGGCTGCCATAAACAGCCTTTTGCTCCCATCTCCTGCCTGTGCGCTGCTGCTCTGACAGAGAGGGCAGGAATCTGCCTCCTGGGACACAGCTGCTCCCGCAAAAATAGGCAGAGTGTCATGTGCCTGCACAGCCAGGCGTCCTCTGGGTACTCGGCAGCAAAATGTCTGCTCTGGCTCGGTGTGGAGATCTGGAACCCCTGTCCCACCAGATGCATGGCTGGGCAAACTGTATGTACCATCTGGTGTGTGCAACACCAGCAGGAGCAAGAGAAACAGGGCAAACTTAATTCTGCTGTCATGCAGCAACTCCTTCTGACACCTCAGTGTCATCAAAATTTCTGGGGTTTAAATCTAGTTTAATTTTAATTGCCTAATTTAAGTTAATTTCTAAGTTTTAGAAAGCTTTGTATCTCAATCATGCTTTCTTACAAGATGGAACTTTAAATTAAATGTTGTGTCCATGATGATGAGAATGCATGACATTTTATGTCACAAAACAGTGTGTCTGCACAGCCCAACTCCCACCCTGCCCAGCAACATGGCCAGGGAGAGCACCTCCCGTGGCAAACTAGTAAACCACCCTCCAGACTGCAAAAGTGGTGATTTATTTACAGCTTCATCACAGCTGTGAATATGTAATTTACCATCTCTGGCTCACAGTCAGTGTAAGTAGTGCCTTCTTGCAACAGCGTGTTACAAATGAAAATAGGTTTAATACATTTGAGATCACAACAGACTGAAGTAGGACGCTGCAGGCTCAGAATGCCTGACATACCTCTGTCCCCTGCAGAACAGTGCTTCTACCTTCTAGGCTAGACAGGTGGGTAAGCAACAGTGGACTGGGGCACATGTGAAAGGTACCAAGCCAGTCTTCATGGCAGCACTCAATTTACTCATTTACTTCTCTCAAGCACTACTTTCTTCTTTAAATCTGAAAATACCACCTCATGTTTTATTAAATGAACAGATTTAACACAAACTCTCTTTAAGAGAGCTGTGTGGGTCAGTAAGGAGGCACCTTTCAGAAAGACCTCTGTTAGGAAACATGCTCATATGCCCACATTTTCATGCAGTTCTTGTTTTCATATGGGGCAACCATGAGCATGAACAGTGCACAACCAGATCTACTGCAGGGGGATCATGGTATAGAGGGAGACACAACAGCTGAAAAAAGCTGCTGAGAAGCTCTTGGAACGCAGAGGAAGGGACTGACCAGGCCATATCCCATGTCAGATGATATTCAGAGTTCTAACGGGAACAGGAAAGTCACTTGGATAATGGGTCATATACAAGGAGAACAGGAAAAGATGCCAGAAGGAGAGGAAAGAAACGAAGCAGAGGAAAACCCTTGCTCACAGGCCTCAGGGCCATGCAGAGCAGGAGTGCAGCAGCTGCCACAGGGGACAGGGCAGGAAGACAGAAGCAAGCAACCTGCAGGAGACTGGGAAATAAGACTGGGGTTGTCAAGAGGTGATGAAAACTAGATGGGAACTAGTGTGGTGCTGGGACTTATCACACCTGTGGAGAGCTGTGGAGTTTCTCTATAGTGAGAAGCTCAGAGTGTTGGCATGGAGTGTGAAAGGCAATGATGAAACATGGAGCATAACATGAGGAGCTCACAGCAGAACAGGGCAGAGGAGAAGCAAGAGAGGACAGAAGATGAGCTCTTTCCCAGAGCCTGATACAGGTGCAGGGGCATGGGGATGGGTAAAGGCTGCACAGTGGTACAACTTCTGTCTAGCACTTAACAACATATCAGGTCATGCCTAAATCAGCAAGCACAGGGACCTCTTGGGCACATCCCAGCTTATCAGCCAGCCTGGGCTGGGACTAGACAGCAGAGAGCACAGATTCACCACCCCAATAGTGTCAAAAAGTTGTTTTATCAACACAGGTCAGACACAACCCTTCTGCTGTGCAGCCACTGTGCTTCCATTGTGAGGCACCCAGCCTGGTGTGCAAAGGATGACCATACCTCTCTTTTCACCCGTGAAAGGAACCAAGTCTTCTCTGTCTTTAACATCCTTCGCCTGCTTTTCTAGGTGCGCCATGAGTTCCTCCCTTTTGAATGGGCCGGTTGGTGGCTTTTGCGTCTGATCCCGCTGCCTGAGCCCTGCCGGCAACAGTGCATTCTAGACGTGGAGGTGAGAAACACAGGTTATCTCTGCAGGCCACGGTCGCCATCCATCAAACACTCTCCCCTCTGTATGTCCCTCATTGTACCATCTTTCTTCCACACTGCTGGACAATTTGCTTCTCCTCATCTCACAGGTTATCTTCATCCAGCCCCACTGATTCCCGCATCATCCAAGACATGTGATGCTCCTTCCCCCCTTCAGTTTCAAACATTGCCAAGTGGATGTTTCTCTGCAACATCAGCTCCAGCCCTTTCTTTCTGGAGGCTCTCAGCCATCTTCTCCCCACTACATGAGTCTGTCCAAGTGCCCACAATGCCCCATGTGTCCCAACAAGAATCAGTTCAGTTAAATCTCATGACCTTTCACAGAGCAGACCAGAGAGCTGCGGTGGTCTCTTCTGCCTTTCATGATCCACCACAAAACTACAGAGAGTGCCTCACAGAGGTCACTTGGTTGCAGAGCAAAACCCCTGTGAACCTCAGCCCTTTTTCAAGCTGCCTCCTCATTATTTAGTCACATAAGCCACCATGAGAAGTTGGTTCGTGCCTGACACATACGGCACGTAAACACCTGCTTATATGTAAATATAGAACAGCCTTAATGCAGTAAGTAAGACTATTCCCAGATTTGACACTAAGCATGTTCTTTAAAGCTTTACTGGATAGAAGTCAATGTTTACTTTTTAAGACATCCAAGGTGATGCTGAACAACACACTGATTTTTCCATGCCTGCCCGATGAAAGTAGTTCATTACAATTTATATCCGTATCAGTGAAAAGCCCTATTACTAATAGGAAGCAGTTAGACTCGGGCAACCTTGGAGGGCAACAGAGGAGAAGTGTGTGAATTGCACAGCAGGGAGGCATAGGAGACAGCTTGCTTCCTCAGGCTTCGTGCTGTGAGAGGCAACCATGCAACCTTCATGCAGACCACACCTGCACTGACAGATGTCCATAATTACTTCACCTTTCTGCATCTTTCACAGAATGCTGCCTGACTCTGTGTCTTCTGAGGCAGCTGTAACCAGCCCATGAGCCCATATGCTTAATCCCAGGAGCTAGCCTGCCAGCTCTCAAATATTTTCCTGCATTGCAATTAAAAATACTGATGATGCAATCTACACCACCCATCATTTACTCCAGAAACACTAACTGCATGTTGCAGGAACAATTTCTCACTTGGCAGTGCCCAAGCTCCTCGAGTAACACTGCCGTAAGCCAGAGGCCTGCCAGTTGGCTCTGCATATCCCCTGCAAGAGGACAGTGCTGGCTCAAAAATCCTTTCACCAGCTTGGCACCAGCAGACCCCATGTTTGCATATGTGCAGCTTCTGCTGATGTTAAGAGGCTGCTAAAAATAAATTGTCCCACTTTGCAAAACTCTGGGATTTGGATTTCTGCCTAAATGGAGGAAAATACAGACTATCTGAAGTTTGTTACAAAAAACCCCAAACCCAAAACACCAAAAAAACCCCCCAAAACCCTCAAACCAAGCAACCCACAAAACATTCCCTCCAAGGTGGCCTGGTGAGAAACAGATCCATTTTCCACAGAAATATTTCCCCTGCACCAGCACTGGCTCATATTGGTGCTGCAAGTCACAGTTGCTCGTCACATCAGGAAAGGGCAGGAAAACAGAAACAAAGACACACATGCAGACTGTGCTTCTAACAGCAAAAAATTCTTCTGCGCATCTGCAGCCTGTCTCTTCCACTCTTGCACCAAGTACAGGCTCTGCAAAGGATCCCACTGAAATACAGATTACTAATACAGCCCACTCCCCCACAATTACTAAGATTCACTACCTAGCATCTCAATTAAAAATTACTTACATCAGGATCCAGCTCTTCCAGTTCATTCTCTAACTTCCTGAGCTCCTCCTCTGTCAGAGCTCCAAGGATCTGATCTTCATCTAGGTCTCGGTATTTTTCTAGCTCCTTTCTGTAAGACATCTTAGAGGAGTCTTGTGGATCTCACTTTTATGCTGAAACAGAACCTGATATGAAAACAAGAAGCGTTAACACTGAACACATGAATCATGATGCTGCAGCCTGCCTGGCTGGGGAACACTGAATACCCCAGAGCTGCAGATTAATGCTTAAAGGGTGGCTGATTTCAAAAGATTGCTCAGGGCTCCCCATTTATATCCTAGGCACACTTAAGGGCCCATGGACCTGAGAGCGGCACAACTCCGGTAGCACATTGCCCCCTCACGGATTTATGGCACAGGACTGAGCAAGTTCTTTGTACAGCACCCTGGCTAGAGATGTCTTTCTGCAAGCAATGCTAGATGTTAGTGAAGTGTCTTAGGCACTTATTTCCTTGAAGGACAATAAACCAGAAGTCATAAAGTATGCAGCTCGCATGTCCTTACAAGCCCCCAATAACACCGCCCTGCACATGGCACTCCAGATAACATTGTCACCAGATGGGAAAACAGATTTGTAGCACCACTGAGTACCTCTGAGCCCTGAAAACCTCCACGAGGCTACAGTGCATGGCACTTCTTCCCGTGTTTTAAAGCCACAAGGAGATCAGGAAGTATTATCCACTCTAGTTCAGGAGGCTGCTAGTTAAATATGCTATTTAGTGACCCACCTTCCCTGAGACAACACATGTTTGCACTGCTGCTGGCTAAGCAGCTGACCTGTGTGCTACTGCACGTTCTAAACCAATCCTGCAAGAAGAGAAGTGAATGGTCTATCTGGATAATCTCTGCTGACCCCGAGGTTTGGCCCATCTCTCCTAATATAACATGCCATGCACAGTCACATACATCTAACTAGAGCTCTGCAAGCAAAAAGACTGCAGAGACAAAGGTCAATGTGTTCACAATATGCAGGTGGGTTAAAAGTACACTCAGGATAACACACAAAAGCGTATCCAACTCTGCTCTTTTGCAGACAGTCTCCTTCTGTTCCACAGCACTGTCTGTATATTTATAATTTTTTGGCTCCATTTTTGCAGAGAATACTGAGCCCTAGATAATTTAAAGTTATTTTTCTTAAAGCTTTGCTATTCTTCTGAGTGACATTTACATTAAAATAACAGCAAGGCCTGTGCATTTTTTAAGGAGACAAACATCTTTTGACTTTCTATAAATGGTCTCTTTTCAGCTCCTGTGGAGCATCAGAGCCCTCCCCTGAATCACATCTCTCCAGCTTTGCTTGTCCCCTCAGGACAGATTATGCTCTTACGATTACTCTTCATTAGTGGAGAAGTTTCTTTATACAAGTTACAACACAGCTGCTGTTTCAGATAGGAAAATTATCTTTAGCTTGGTCACAAAAGGGCACAGTAATGCACACATGCTTGCTCAACAGCAAGCCCTTAAATTTAGAGCTGTCATCTTGTCAGATGCTTGGTTCTCCACTAGTGTGATGGCAATTCCTGCATCACTCACATTCCTGCCACTCGCCACTTAGGAGGTGAAGTGCCAGGAGATGGTGCCTTCTTGATGGGAGAAACAGCCCCTGAAGCTCCCTCAGCTGGGAACTGAGAGGGTGAAAATCAGCTTTTCATTGGGCTGGTTTGCTCTAAGCAGCAGCCATCAGCCTGTGGGCACCGGAGCCAAGGGCAGCCAGGAGGGTGGAGAGGAAGCAGGGGAGATGGTGCTCAGTGGGTCTGGCTGAGCGAGATGAAGGGACCCCACACTGCTGGGCTTCACCAGCAGCCTGCAGCAGTCACTGCAGGGCTCCCCGTGCTGCGAGGCCGGCGGGCAGCAGCCACACACCGGCCAGCCTATGAGCCACATCCAGCAGCCCAGCCCCTGCAAGCCTGCCCTTCCTGTAGGCATAGAGAAGGGCAGAGCCTTTACTGCAGTTACCCAAGAACACTGATGCGGGAGATCCTAGAAATGCAGCCTGGACTCAGATCTGGAGATGTGCTGTGCTACTGCAGCCTTAGGTTGCATGAACCATGACTAGCCTGGGTTTCATATGCCACGTGCAGTTTTGACCATTCTGCTGTGGAAGGCTCTGGAGCTAGGAGCAGGCAGGAAGGCAGAGAATAACCCACCCCAGGCTGCTAAATTCCCTGCAATGGCTTAAAATACCCACACCTGCCACACACATGGCAATATCTGTCTTGGCTGCATGAGGACAACTATTCCCAGAGGCACCCACAGACCCTTCCCAGGAACGCAGGCTAGACTGCAAGCAGGGGCCCGTCTGGGAGCAGAGCACAGACCCACAGGGCTGACCTTGTTGCCTCCCGCCAGAAGGACAGAGATGTCAGCACCCAGAGGCGAAAGGCAGGACAGACATCGGATGTCAGTGCACACAGGCAACGCTTCTGGAAAACGCTTCAGGTTTCAAAGCATCTCGCAGAGATATGAAGCCGGGGCTGCATATAGCAAAGGCCCTGAGGGTTGAGGACAGGTGCAGAGCCTGCTGAAACACAGCTGAAATCCCCGTGGGGAGAATTTCGTTTGCCACATACCCCAAACAGAGCTGTCGGAGGGCACAGTGCCCTCCCAGACTTGCTGGTGCAGCCGGACAGCACCGGCAGCTCGCACATGTCCCGCAGAGAGCACACTGGAGGACTGCTTGTCAGGAGCACCAGCCTCGTCCGTGGCAGCAGGACATTCTGTACCGCTCCCCTGCCCGCAGAACCAGCCGTTCAGCATCGTGTCCTCCAGCACAGCCTCCAGGACCAGTATGTTCGCTGGCTCTCCCTTATCTCCCCATCCCAGGCCTCTTCTACCCTATCTTGCTAATGAGTGCTGAGAGAAAAAGCAAACCAGCCCATCTGCTGCAAATGGCAAGAGGGCTTTGAACTGCCAGTGATAAGAAAGCAGGTAAATTCTGCCTAAGTGTAACTTTTCATTTATACAGAGTACTGGAAGAGCCACCACCACAAACAGTTCTCCCTGACTTATGTCTGAGTACAAGCATGGTTAACACAGGTCCCATCTTCACCTGAGCCCAAACTAAACAACAAGATCCTTCAGCACAGCTTGAGTTCTCACTTTTTATTAACTCTACCACTTTTCGTTCAACCAACTGCAGAAGCATCATGAAAGAATATAACTCTAATATACAGAAACTGCACAAGACTGACACTATTGCAACTTTAAGTCCTCAGAACATTGAAATTCATATTGATTACTAAGATAGCAAGATATCAGGTCTCTTTGTTCAAAGTACTTGTCAGACACATGGGAAGACAGCCCAAGCACTTATGCCTGAAGAGCTGGAATGCACAACAATCATTAAAACTGTTAAAGGAGAAAAATTAAATTGGATGGGAGATAATAAAAGGTCATCTACAGAGATGACTGTTCTTACCACGAATATGGGAAAACAAAATGAAACAAAAAATGACAACATTTCTGATCATGAGGGGGATGGCATAGTTTCTCTCTGAAGAGCTCAAAAATGCTGAACAAACAAATGGATGCTGAAAATAAGTGAAAATGAAAAACATCCTGTACGACATTGGAAATAGTCCTTTCACAGTGCTTTGTACTGGTGCAGCCCCTCTGCAGCAGCATGACCTTTTTGGGCTACCGAAACCCGAGAGCAGCACTGACGTCTGCACAGGGAAGCGGTGGAAACCCGTCCGGGAAAGTGTCCCACGTGGGACCACCGTGTTTCACCCCCCGCCGACAGCAGGCACCGATACATGGCTGTGCTCTTCAGGTGGGCGAGCAGGGAGGGCAGGAGCAGGGCAGCAATGGGCTTAGGCTGCAGCAGGCTGCTGGGGGAGACTGTAGAGCAGCACCCACACTGCCAAGCCACAGGGTCTGCTGGATCACCCCCCAGTGATCCGACAACTCCAGGAAAAAGAACAAACGAGAAAGAACTGGGTAAAGCAACAGGAACAGCAGCAAGACAAATTCAAAGAAAATGCAAAAATGTCATTGAAGTGAAAGCCACGGGTGCTGTGTCAGGCCTGCTGTGTGGCACATCTGGCACAGGCCGTGTGGCACATCTGGCACATGCTGTGCCGGGCAGCCCAGCACGTCCCCACGCACCCTCCCATGTGCACCGGCATGCCAACACCAGGCTGGCACATCCATACGCACAAACGTACATTCCTTTCATACATACGCAGGGAGAAAGAGCAACTGACCTCAGCGAAGGTGCAGGGCTTTCCAGGGATAAATTCTGGTATCACCCCAACCCTGACTCCGGGGGTTTGCACAGGCTGCAGCATGCAGCCACCACGACCAAGGCGCAGCACGTGGGAGGGTTTGGGGCATCCCTAGTCACCCCCACACTGAACAACCACCAAAGGCAGAGGATGGGAATTCTGTGTTGTCTACCACACAATCAGAGCCACGGCTAAAAAAATTAACATCCTTGCCCCAGACAACCTTCAAATCTACTGCAAAACGTCTTCTGTGCTCTGAAAAACCAAGGGGCTTGGGTTTTGGGATCAGTAGGTAGCCAAGAATGAACAGCATAGCTATTGATGATTCTTGGAAAAACTGCCAAGTTTGAAGGCAGAAGTCTTCTCAGGATGAAAGCTGTTTTTATGCAGCAGTGAAGGCAGGAATTAATGTTGTGAGGGGTGGCTTGAAAACAGTTCCTGCTTGATTCACTCAGAGTTTTGATTTATGAGGTTTTTTTATAGCTTAAGTATAACAAACCAGTATCAACCAGCCCCTCTACAGCTGCTACAATCACTTTTTTTCCCCTTTTCTTTGACTTGCAGCATAACTTTGAAGATAAATGCCAGGGTTTGGGGTTTTTTTGACGTAGGAGCTATACAAACCAAAAGTGACCATTTCCTATTAACTCAAGAGAAGTTAGGTACTTCCTGTACATACACTTAAACCTCAGTGAGTCCCCTAGGTGCAGATCCAAGATGCACGCTGTGCAGATGAAAGGAACAAATCACCTCCAGCTTGTTCTTAAATGAAAACTGTCTTCCTATGTGGTCAGTCCTCTGGCAAACCTTAAAGCCATTAGCTAACCCTGACAAAATCTCATGCAGGACTCAGACTCTAATTTCTTGGGAAGCTGCAAATGTGTGCAAAGGGTCTGTCAGCCTAGAGATCTCCTTTGGCTGACAGTCAGGAAATGAAGGAGCTGGGCCACTTGAAGGGTGCACTTGGAGAAGGCGTAGCTGTTACACATGCAGACCTGGAGCAGACACAGTGCGGATGTAGGGATGAAGGAGATCAACCCACCAAAATATGAGTCTCTGCTGATTCTGCCCCTCCTGGGACAGATTTCAAACCCTGAGCTTGCATCCCAACATAATTGGGTGCTGTTGACTCCATTGCCACCCTGCTTTTTGAGTCACAGGGCAACCAAACCTAACCAGTTCCCTGGAGTTTCAAGAACTGACCAACAAATTATGGCCAGATCCAGTAGCAACAAAGGCAAAGATGTGCATCAGCTCCTACTGAGCCCACATCTAAAAATGTGAATCTATGTGAATTCTGCAAAACCCAAAAGGAAATCAGAGCAGAGCAGAGGAGGTGCTGGATCCATCCCTGGTGTCATCACACAGCCATACACAACCAAAGTCCTCACTGCTGGGTGCTTGCGATCACTCTTTACCCTGCTCATGAGGGATGTCAGTGCAGGTGTGTCTCCTCCCAGCACGCAGGTACAAACATCACAGCTGGGCCCCCCTCTCTTGCAGACACAACCAGAGCCCAGGAGTGGCTTTGTAAGTGACTACATGCCCTGCACCTGAGGTACAGCCATTCAAAAGTTTACCCCCATTCAAATGAACATTGTTCTCCGTAAAAGTCAAGTCTTTGTCTCAGCAAAATCAAAGGAAGATAAATGCCTAAGGCCAGTCCTTTAAGGGAATGGTCTCCTGCACATTTCTGTAGATCCCTTTTCAGGAAGATCCCGTTTTCTCAGTCAGAGAGGAAAGCATCATTTTAACAAGCCATAAACACAGACCCAGGCTGCAGCATCAAGCACTGTTGGCCTGCTCGGGCTCTGCATCACCACCTTGAATGTACAAGATGTTGAAAACTTTCGTTAAAGCTACAAAAGACTTTCTATAGACTGCTGTGGACTTGGAGTCCAAGCTGCATTAGAAAGTGTCTAGCCAGGAGACCCACATGAGAGGCCTGAAGGAGACCCTCTGCTTAGCACCACTGAGGCTGCAGCTGGACGCAATTTGATGTCCCCTAGTAGAACACAGGCCTTGCCAAGCTGAACAAACAAAGGGAATTGGACTTTTTCAGCCTGGAGAGGAGAAGGCTGCAGAGGGATCCAATAGCAGTCAATCAGTCACGTGCAGCCTAAAGGGAAAGGATTTTTAAAGAAGAAAAAACACAAATTCATGTCCTGGATGAGGAGAATGGACAGAGAAAAGACAGGGATGCTCCAGATGGTGAGAAGCTCTGCCATGTCAGATGTAGAAAGCAGAGCACACACTCTCATTGCTCCAGGCAAGGCAGCCATCAACTACAAAGACTGAGGCACTCTTGGCCTCCCTGCATGAGGCTCATGCTTAAAGAAATCCAACAGTGAATCTGCTGTCCCTTCAGGAAACTCAGACTTCTCCAAGGAAGATCTACGTTTCCTCCTAGCCAGCAGCTATAACTTAAGACATCCTAAAATTAATATTTGAAATGAAACATCTGGAAGAAGGCATTTTGGGTCTATCAAAGCACATGACTCCTGACTCTTTAAGTGACATGCAAGCCATACAGAACTTGAAACACTATCCGGAGCCATGGTCACCACCCAAACCCCTGCAACAATGAAGTTCAATAAGCCATAAGCAAGACTTACTGATGTGCAGCTTCACTCCCATGGATATCCTCATGCCAGAGCTTATATTTTCATCCTGGCACTTGACAGCTCCACAGCAAATAGCTTGTTTTCCGAGGTCATGCACACACTAGGGAAGGCTCCTTGTGCTCGAGCTAAATGACCTCTCTCTTTATTCACTGACAGTGCTGAGGAAAGTCTCACACTGCTTGCACTCTCCTGAGTCGTCTTCTCAGCTCACCCACCTCCTGACCCGATACCCAGAAACTGCCTGTATCTCCTGGCTCTCCTCTTGTCAATACTCCTGCAGCCTGCAAGCCACACAACTCAATACTGGCTCTCACCAAGTGGTCTTTCTCATCAGCAAATAGCCTGGATGTCTGGTGACCAGGCCAATATCTGCCAAAACTCAAACACAAAGCATCCTGGCTGTATCTCCCCCACTTTACATATTTTTAAGACACACACTTGTAAACACAGTTATGTGTTCTCCTATTTGGGGTGAGGTTCTCTCATGCACCTGGCATGCACTCAGTTGCTTAATTACTAATCCCTGTGAAAAGCATGTGGGCACACTTGAGTCATTAGTGACACTGTGAACTCAGTTCCTGCTCTGTAACCTGAACCCTTCCACTTGGAAGCTTCACAGACAGCACAATCTCCTCTGGAAAGTCATACTGGGTTTCTTGCCCGAGTTTCTCTTAGCCCTCAGATGGACACCCCTGTTTCTGTGGCACAGTCTGGTTTTTGGGTGCAATGTGAACACGGGAGCAGAAAGGCTCCTGTCTTGCACTGAGCATTGCCTCGGATCCTTACGCAGGCAATGGCCATGTCCTGTAAAAGAGCCCTGCCAGCAGCAAAGCACAGGGAGCTGTTAGTAACACATCCATGTCTGCACGTCCCGATCCCGCCCCACTGCTAATGTGGCTGAAGCACAGGGAATGGAAGTGAAACGCCCCACCAAGGTGCAGCTAATAAGCCCCAGACGGGTGGATGCTTAATTACCACCAAAGCAAAATGAGCAGTGTTCCAGCAGCCATGAGTATGTGGTGTACAGTGTGCACCAAATCTGAACGAGGCACTTAACAGAGGTGAGACCCTCACACAGTCAGGAGAGGCCTGCAGAAACAAAGAAACCAGCTCCAGCTGGGACAGCTACCGAACTGCACAGTGCCCGAGTCGGGGAGAGCTCTGGGGAAGCATCGCTGCAACTGTGCTTCCACGCTTCTCCACAGGCTGCTGCCAGCCGGAGTATCCTGGATGTACCGACTTTGACCCAGGACAGCCTCTGTTACGTGTTTACCTCATTCACCATGAACAAGTATGAAGAATTCCCTCCTAGGAGGGTGATGCAGCTCTGAGGCAAGGCTCCAGGGAGGTGGGATCTCCATCTTTGGGGTTTGCAAACACAGGCCACATGAAGCCAGAACGTCTCTAGTTGAGGAAAGGTCTGCTGTGAGCTGGAAATGGGCTAGAGAACCACTGAGCCTCCCACTGTGCTGCACCCATGTGCCCAAGAACATGGGAGCATTTAGTGCCATGGAGTCACAGAACACAACTTCATGTCCTGTTTCTTCCAAGAGCCTGGTAATTTTACTGAGTAAAGACAATTCGTCTACAGGTCTCTGCCTGAACAGAGAAGTGAAGACAGTCGTCCTAGCTCATGATTTGCAAATGGCTGTCAGCTATAGAGGAAAAAATCACAAGGCAGATCACAGTTTCCTTCCCCCTACCTGTGCTTTCACAAAAACTCCACACACCCGAAAAACACTGAAGCAGCACACAGAAAAGTAAAACAATTCATCTGCAAACATTTAGTAGCATGTTGCTCTGGGGAATAGGAGCTACACATCTGTCAAGAGGGGACTGGTGCTTCTTACAAAAGGCTAATTCAGGTTCTTTTGAAAAATAACTCAAATGGTCCTTTGTGTGAATGAAAGTAAAGCTTGGGCAAAGAAAATCAGTAATGAGATAGACCAGTCTGTTTCCATACCTGTTTAACTTTCCCAAACACACTAAGGGCGGTGGGGAGCAAGCAACATATTTCCAATGTTATGCAAAAACACTGTATCTGGAGAAAAGGCAGCAGACCTTCACAGCTGAGAAATGTGTGGAGAAGAAAAGATGAGTCAGGCTGGAAAACAATGCAATGCTGAAGGAGGGGTGGGGGAAGAGCCCTGACAGGGGGAAAACAGCAGAGACTTTGAAATGAGAAGCAGTGAGCCTACAATTCAATGTGCATGCTGGAATACCCAACTGTTGTGTACATTAGGGCAACAGCTACAGAGGCTGTCAAGAGACAACAGTGCAGACACTTCTACAACTCTGCAAAAGGCATTTGGCTATGGGCATTGCAGTGCGAGCAAGATGGTGTTTGGCTTTAATATTATAGCCCAGCTCCTTCTTTCAAGAGGGCAAAAGATTCAGAGCTCACTACTAAAACCTGAAGTAGGAGATGTGTGCCCAAAAAGCTTGTCCAGTATTTGCTCTATCAGCTAGTCTGAGAAAACGTGCCACCGCTCAGCACAGATCTTGTCTCTTGGATGAGAAATGAGAAGTCACTCTTCACTCCTGCATGATCTGGTGGGTCACACATGAGAAAAGGATTTAAAAAAAATTAAAAACACTTACAAACAACCTCAGTCACGTGGCTGAGTATCCTTCTGGCTCAAGGCCCAATACCCAAGGAAAGATGTAATGCAAGTAGAAAGGACCTCCACATAAGGGTAGAGCAGTTGGCTCTGAAGGGAGGCAGAGGGCAATGGATTCTGCCCAACAAACGATCCATGACCATTTAAAAAGGAGAGGGCGACAGATGAGCACACCAGGATGGCACATGAGTGGGGGCAGAAGCTGCGTCCATCTGAGTGAAGAAAGGTTATCCTTGGGATAGGCAGTGCCTTTCAAGGCAGTGACTGTTTCAAGCTGGAGCAAGTATGGCCAAGGAAAATACAACATACGGCCTCAAGGAACCTTTCCCTCTGCTTATTTCCACTTTTCCCTTATAAAAGCAGCACAGCTTTCTAGTGATCCGTTACCTGGAAAACCATCTCCCAGAAGAGCTCCCTGGATTACAGAGGCAACAGCAGTAAAAAAGAACTCTCGGCGCCCTTTGCAACCCGCTCAGCGCGCTGCAGGGCCCTCTCCTCTCACCGTCCCAGCACCCCCGACCGCCGCCGGGATCTGCCGCGGACACGCGTGAGCGCCACCGGCTGCCATCCAGCCCAGCGCCTCCGCCGCGGGC
>VZRR01011262.1:0-43606 GCA_013398015.1 Oreocharis arfaki | reverse complement strand
GGCGGGGGTCCGGCCCGGCCGCGGCCCCGGCCCGGCCGTCACTCAGCGGGGGCCGGCCCCGCCGCCCCTCCCGGCCGAGAACAGCTGCGCCCGGCTCGGCCCCCGCCCCGCGCTCCGGTTTGATCGGTCCTTACCCTCTGCCCGCACTCGGGATGGCAAGTGCTCTCCGTCCATCTCCCGGGCAGCTGCGGGGCGCTGCGGAGGGCGGCAGCAAGGGCAGCATTTGCTTCCAAAGGGTCTTTCCTGCTTTATACCGATTCAGACACGCTGGAGCCTGCCTTTTGTCCCGTGGCACCGTCCTTCAGAGTGCAGAGCCAGACCCCTCGGCAAACTGCCTTTTTGGGAAACCCCACAAGATGTGCATGCATCTTCTTGGGGATCCAGAAGCTGTAAAGCACCCTGAGACTGCGGCTGCACCTTCCCGGGAGGAGTGGTGCAGCACTGAGACAGGGGGAGCAGTGGGGCCTCAAGGCTCAGCCTGACCAAGTAATGGCCACCCAGGCCTCTGGCTGGATGGCCCCACTACCAGCACTGCTGGGGACCTGTGGCTGCAGTCCAGGGCACTTTTTAAAAGCTAATTCCCCACAAATGCCATCTGTATCAATGCACCTACTAATCCCGTGTCTTAGTTCACTCCCTGCCAATTTGCCCTATACATCCAGTGACAGTCGCTAGAGCTGCTCCAAGTCTGCAATCAGCCCAGGAGACCTGCCTTCCAGTCTTGTGGTATCAAGTTTTAACACTCCTGCCAAGTTTTTCCCCTACCTCACCTTTGAGTCACTTTAAAGCCCCATGGATTTGCACTTTAATAATTTTTTACCAAATCTCCCACAAAGTGTCAGTCCCAAGCTCCTCCTTACCTCTGCTGTTTAGTCTCTACCAGCAGCCACAAGCAAAGAGTGGAGAGGGCCCCAGGTTTATCAGAGGTGGCCAGTCCATCTGAGTGCTTCTCCAGCTCCATACTTCCCTGACCTAGTGATGACCTTCATCTGAAAATGTCCCCAGTTGCCATGAGATGGTACTTGGCTTTTTTTTGCGTGACCTGGCTGGCACTGAAATTCCATGTCTATGGCATTTGGAGGAAGAGCTGCAGTTAGCTCTGAAATACTGCTCACAGCTAGGGCACATGAAGGATACAAGTGGGGGCAGTGCCAAGCACTGGATTCAGTGCATGTCTCATTGAGGTGAGCAGGATTATGGCCCAAGTCATGGGCATTATCCCACCTGCCGGCAGGAGAGAAGAGGGCACTTAGAACCACCCAATTCACCCAAATGCCTCAGTTTGTTCAGGCTGAAGAAGCCTGACAGGCACAAGATCAGACAAACCTGGATGCTAATTTCTATGCCACCTGTTTACCAAATGCCTTTCTCCAGGGCATGCAATCCGGGAGCAGCTCAGGAAGTGCTGGCACCACCGAGCTTCCCTACAAGCCCACATTGGTTTTGCACTTGGAGATACATATGATCCAAGTTTTTTTAATACCATCTGGCTGCTGTCAGATGTAGCTTTGTGTGCACCAGAACCTCATTCCAAGGTGTTTTGGTCCCCTTAGAATGCACTCAGCCTGTCTCCATCAAGCAAGACATGAACACAGCTTCTCAGCGCACTTGTTTTCAGTGCATCAGTGGTTGTTCTCAGCGGTTTGCTGTGAAACACTGCAGTAATGAACGCTGCACGTAAGGTACAGTGTAGCACTTTTCGCGAGACACCAAGTTTCACGAACCCCGACTACACCACGGCTCTCGAGGAAGTGGCTTGGCACACATGAAGAATGTCCACTCAGGTCACAAGCTCCTCTTGCCCTAGCCAAGCTCTTAACTTCACAGAGCAGGGCAATTCTCCTGTTCAAGAATTCCACTCCAATCTGAAAACATCAGCAAAGAACAAAAAACCACAAAAGGGAGCTTTCAGGCTTTATGAAAGTTTAAAGTCATGTTTTTTTCATTGCATGATTTTTCTTCACTTTTCTTGTCTAACACAGTCAGCACATGAGAATCCAGGCTCTCAAAGGTTTGCCTGATGCACAACTGTGAGGACAAAGGAGGAGTGTGGTGAGACCAAAGAGCTTTGCAACAAAAGTCTTCCCAAAGGGGAGGAGTCCAGGATTGGAAGCCCGAGAGACAGGAATTCATTTTGACATGGCAAAGAGGGTTCTCATGTTTCTCTGACGAAACAACAATTCCTCAGAATTACCTGGAGCGAACACACTGGGAGATGAAAACAGGTAAACTTGAACTTTGTCAACAAATACAGCTGAGATGGAATAAACCGAAAAGAGGCAATTTGAAAGTGCTTATTGTTCACAGTCTTGGAAAGAGACCTGCTTTGTTTGTTTTAGTGATTACTGTGTCATCTGTTTTCTCTAGGCAATCAACGACCATATTCCATTTTATAAAATTCACAATGATCCACAAGACATGTCTAACAAAGCTACATTCTCTTTTTCTGGTTGTAAAGTTATCCTGGGTGGGGTCCTAAGAATTACACATTCCATATCCACATTCCAAGGGACTGTCAGCTGGGCTTCTGTAGATACATCTTGTATGGTTTTGGCATTTATAGCGAAACTGGAGTTCCAGTGGATTCCCTGGCTGTGCCCCTTTCTTCCTGCAACTAAAGCTTTTACATGCCTTATTTTATCTACATGTAAAACCAGTTATCAGTGAAACTTCTGAAAGTGTTCCCCTCCTTAGCCTTCTTCTATCCGGACCAACTGCAAATCCTGCTACTTAAACCAGACTTTCTAGATAGTGTTGTTGCTTTCACCTTGATTCTCTGTGATTAATCCATGTCTTTCCTGGAGGGCAGTGCCCACAACTGCATGCAGGGTTCTAGTGGAGGCCTTTCTAATAGCTCTCAGAATGGAAAGTAACTCTGCCACCTGCCTGAGTCAGGCACGGGCCATGGAAGCAGCTCTAGTGAGGTGCCATGCATTCGTGAAAGCAGAGAAACCATTCACAACCATCCTGCAACACTGCTGAAAAAGTGAAGTTAAGAACCACACAGCATTCTGTGTGCAGTAACAGCTTCCACAGAGCAGGCACGGCTAGTACCTCCTAGGGACAGCAGACTTTACTCATTATGCTATTTCATGGCTTGGAAACTTCAGCAAACTCGGAAGTGTTCAATACTGTGTATGCCCAACATGCTCTGCACGTTTCTCAAAGCAGAGCATGAGATGTCTCAAAGAGCACTAGCAGGTCAATTAGAAAATGTATGACAGGATCTTACATGGGAGATCACTAAAAGCAGGTGTAAAATCATAGTTCTGCACAAAAAGACAGCAGAGCTGTACTGTAATGGACTAGTAGTGGAGCTACTGAAGGCAGGGGTGATACTGTATACTGGGAATGAAGATGGAGAGACATGTCAGTGCAGCCCCCCTGGATACAGGGTATGAACAGAACACAGCATCGTGTCAGTAAGTTTGGGTTGGGTATGTGCTCCATGCATGCACAAAACAATTCACCACATGGACAGTGGTGCCGGTGGGGTTGCTGATCAGTTAGCACTCTGTTTTACCAACATACAAAGCAGCCTCTGTGAACTCCAGTGCTGAGCTGTGCAAATGCGTGGGACTGTAGGAATGTGTCCTTGCTTCTGACCTGGGCTTTTTAGCCACCAACAACCAAGGAGAGGGCAAGGCATGTTTCAGAAGGGGCAGACAAGCTTGGAAACCATCCTGAGTCTCTTGAACATCTGCCAGGGTCTTTTCTCTAATACTGCAAGTGAAGAGCCACAAACTCTGCCTCATCAGTACATAGGATCAAGTAAACTTCTGGAAAAGAGCAGATCCCCAAGCCTTAAAGGATACAAACACAGCACAGGTATTTCTCATGAAACCAAACTTCAAAATAGTTCCAGCAAAACGCTGTATTGCCATGCAAATGGCTGCACTATTCTGGAAGTGAGATATAGTCTTAGACACATAGGAAAACTCTTCAGGAGCTCAGGGGAGTGCTTGTCTCATTCTACTGTCCTACATCATTCACATTTTCAGACTCAGAACCCATCTTATGCAAAATGGAAACTTTGCATGGAAGTGTATCTTACAGACGTTCATCACCACATGGATTCCTTCACTTGCATTCTTCACCTTCTCTGCCATGGCAGCTGAAAAAGTTGATTAATATGGAAAACTATTATTATCTTCACTGTTAATACTACCTCCCTCTCAAGTACACTTAAGAGTCTCAGCCTCAGCACGCCTAAATACGGAGAGGACCATGTTAAGTAGCAATTTGCATTAGAAGAGCAGTTTGCTAGTTTATCACTGCCCACCCTAATCATAAGGACTCTGCTATACCAGTGTACATCCAGGCAGACAGACACGTACCAGACTTGCAAGAAGACTCCTTGCTGCTTAGCCCAGACCCTCTCCAGAACACCACCAGAATTAGACTAAGAGACTGCGAATGTAGGTCCTACATGCTGAAACAGCTAGTTTGCTCAGAGTATTTGTATGCATTTTCTCTCTCCCACCCTATAGTTACACATGCACGGCACCTTTCAGTCTTGTTTCCCTTTCTGTCCAGTCTCCTGTACTCCTGCCAACAGCATTATAGCAGAATTTCTTAGCTTGGCTTGTGTACTACTAGAAGCACTACACAGCCGTGCACAGCAGAAGAAAATCCTGTTGCTGGCATTTGTCGTGTAAAGCTTTAATATTGTGTTTAACAATCTAGAGGGACTATGGCAAACAAATTCAAATTGAGACAACAGACTATGAAATATAATCATGTATACACCTCCTCTAAATATTTCTAATGCCAAAAACAAAGTAGGTTCTAAAGTAGGCCGAAAATACTGTGTTCAGAGGACTATAAGCACCCATCCGCGTGCTTATGCTTTCTCCTGTCTCCAGGGAGCAGAAGTCCTCTGAAGTTTCTCAGAAGCATACATGAAAACAAGCTATGAAAAAAGAGGGAAAGGAATGCTTTGAATTCAGCAGTTGGTCAGGGGGGTGGGGGTGAGCAGGGGAGTGGAGAACTCAGGAAAGTGGTATCACTGCTAAAGAACAGCAAACAGAGCAGTAAGCACACTAAGTGCAGACCCTTCTGTGAGTGCAGTGTTCCAAACAAGGCACTATTCAAAGCTTACCAAGTTACAGAAGAGGGAAAAACTCAACAGTGCACGTCTCTGACAATAAACTCAGCAATAAAAAACACTTGTTAAAAGAAGGAGTACCCTGTGATGGCTCTGAGTAATAGCTGTGAGATAAAACGCCCTCTAAAATTAGGGAATGATCATGAGAACAAAATTGAACATTGTTTTATTGATAAATAACTTTTAAAATAATTTAACTCAAATATTCTAGCATTACAATGGTAAACAACGTGAAAATTTTCAGAAAGTCAACTGAAGTCAACAGAACCCAAACTTGTTAAACAAACACAGATTTTTAAATTTTATCCCCATTATGTCTTCAAGGCCATGTAGTAGTTATATTTCTCTTCAAAGCCTGTTACTTATTTTATTGCTAAGCTGCTACATTTCAGAAGTGATGATTAATCACCCTTCGAAAATTCCACAAGACTTTGAGACACAAAATCATGAATCCATGTATCAATATGTGGAAGAGATGTGTCCACGAGAAAAGTCACTATTTTTCGATCCCAAGAGTTAGTGCTGTCATTAACTGCCTGTATCTGTGCCACAAAAGGTTTCTTCTCTACAAGATTCCGAAACACTATTGATGCCTCTTCTGACCACTGCTGGCTTTTCACTCCTAGGACAAATGTAAAGTAAAACAGAAGGTCATTTATAGACTAGACCAATCTAAGTTTATAAAGAAGTGGTGTGAGTTTAAATACTTGAGAAAACAGATTTTAAAGTGCTAACAAATGCAACTTAAATCTAGAAAAGAAACACAAGCTCACTCATCTCCCACACAAACAAGCTTAATTATTATACAGACTAGGACATTTATTTTTTCTTGATATCTAAAGATATGGATATGTTTGCAGAAGTGAAAGGCAATAGCACTGACTCACTGAGCCATTCAGAGAGTATTAGCTGCCTTGCATGACCAGGGCTTATGAGGAACCACAACAAAAAGGAAATTAAAGATCCTTTCAAAACAAACTTTCTTTGTCTTCAGCCTGAGTGTGCTGAAATTACTTGCCCTAGTGACCTTGATTTAGATTGAGTTTTCTTCATCTCAAAGCAGCATCAGTTACTAAAACACCTGACAAACCTTCAAGTCCCAAACTAGACATAAAGAGGACAGAACAAAGAGAAATGATGCCTAAATGCCTCACAACTGCTCTTACTTTTTTCAGAGCAGCATCCCACAAAATCATATCTGCTGGAACCTAAATGGGTTTTTGAATATGGCTGTAACCCACCTAGAAATAAGTGGCTCCTGCAGACTTGGGATTCAGTTCCCCAGACCATGCTGGTGTACAGCATCTAGACACAGGGGCTCAAATATTATGCAGGAATATCCAAAAGCCACTTTAAGGATAAAAGAAGCAGAACAGCAAAATGACAGTACTTTGCTTCCACTATTAGCAGCAGCTTGCCTCAGATAGGACAAGACAGGAACACAGCTGCCTGCAGATTACATAAGGAATTAAAAGCCAACAGTTAATCAACACTTAAGAAAGGGTAATTAATGCTAGGAAAGGCTGTTGTGGAAGCAAATGGGATTTTACAAGGAAACAGATCAGGGACTAAGAGCATGAGACACAAAAACAGAGAGAAAAAAGTGGAAGAAGAGCAGGACAATAGTGACTGATCTCCCAGGCTCAGCTGGCCTGCTTTGACAACATGAAGCATCTCAGAGGCAACTTAACTAGCTACTTGGGAGATTCGGTGAAGCAGGAAAAGTGGATGTCTTGCAGGCTTGCTGAGCGTGATCCTGTACTACTCCAGAAGTCAGCCACATCCAGAAATCAGCCACAGTACAGCACTGCACTCTGAGGACCCCAGCCTGTTGGTAGCACGTCCACCCATCACCCATCACTAGTTTAAAGCAACGCCCACGGTCACACTGAGGCTATGCAGGAAAGCAGATCCACAGAAGGCACAGAGCACTAACTCCGTACCCTGTCACTTCCAACAAGCACATTCTGTGACTGAAATCTAGACCAGTGCTGACCAAACAGCATCAGAAAGCAGCAGCTAAGACGAGACGCATACATCTGAACGCAACGCAGAAATGAAGGAAAAATTCTGAAAGGAAAGAAAAGATAGCAAGGAGAGTTCAAGTTTTATTTTTAAAATTCTCTCAGATGTATGCACACTCTCTATGCCCCATATTCTCAAGGAAATTATTTTACATAAGCTTATTGAAAGCCCCATTCCCTTGTGGAATTCTTTGTTTGTTTGAGAAAACCAGTATATTTCGGGCAACTCTGGATTCCAAATATGTACTAGAGAACCATAAATTACCATATGGTCAAGATAAATATGACAAAATTCTCTAGAAATTCAGCATCTAGGTTCCTAACTTCATGTAAACTATGATAATCAGAACATTAGGTTCTTATCAACAGATACATCGTAACTTTCACACCTGGTAATTGGTTATGTTAAAGGATCCAAAAACATTTAGATAAACTTTATGACAAGGAAAAGCAGCTGCTGGTAAAGTTTAAGCAGTCTTCATTCTCAAAGATTGTAACTTAAAGTGCTGCATTAAATTAAACAAACAAAAATAATTACACAGAATCCTCACCACCTATGCCAAGAATAAATGCAGAGCTACTTTGATGACATAAACATGTAGAAAAAACCCAATTACATAACATTTGACTTCGTCCAGTTTACAATTCTGTTCATCTCATATGCCCATTGATGTTAGACTTTAACAAATACAATTGCAAATGCTTGATACCTACCTGCAAGCTGAGCTGTGATAGCTTGGAAAGGCAGTCTTCTAAATGTATCCAGGAGTGGCTGTACTTTCCGTATGCTGACAAACTCATGTTTGCCATAGTCCAGCTCATACACTGACAAAAACCCATTTCTAAGAATTCCTTTTATTATGACCCTGTACCACCTAAAAGGGGGGAGAACAAGAATAGACAATTTGAATTCATATTCACACACTGTCAAAGCACCAGAAAAATAATGCACAACCAAAAGATCTTCATCAACATGTCTCAGGCTTCCCAGATCTGGATTTCGCTGAATCAAAGTCAATTATCCCAGCTACAATCTGGAAGCATGAAGAGACTGCAACCTTGTTTACTCCCTTAATCTCTGAGATATCATTGGACATCTGCTACGTTGTTAACAATGCGGACTAAGCAAAGCTAGGCTTGCCTAGCTTAGCAGAGTTAAGCTTTCTTTCAAAGATTTTGTTTTTAAGTAATTTAAGCATCTACTTACTCATCTCCAATTTTAGCTGCATACAGCTTGTTTTTTTCAATGTTCACAGGCTTCTCTTCTGCCCTGCTGTAGTACAAGATCATTTCTTCCATGAGGGCGTACAGATTGTTTAGCTCATTCCATGGCTGGACAATGAAGTGACCAGGATGGCAGGCCACCGAGACGTAGATATCCATGAGGTCACCAGGCTTTGGCAAGGGTAGAGGAGGAGGCATATCAATGGTGGACACTGCACTGCCAGGTTCTCTGGCTGAATCAGGGAAACTCTTCTCCAGCTTCCCACTAGGTAACTGTAGAGCTGAAACAGCATCACTTAGAGCTTTTGTGGAGCTAGTCCCACTGGGTGTCACACTCAAGAAAACATCTTTCTGATGCTTCCACAAGTCTGCATTTTTGATCTGTCTGTTGATGCTACGATCCATGTCTGGGAAATTCTCTGGAGCAAACAAGTAAATGTGTGCAATTCCCTTTGAAACATCCTGTTTAATCACCTTGGAACACAAAAAACAGTTTAACATCCAGTTAGTAACTGTTAAAGGCACATCTGATTTTATACAGAAGACTAAAGCAGCAACAGTTCATTGCATTTATGCACAGAAACATTTTCAATGTTCTCCCAAAGACATTAATGAAGTTGTGGGTAATAAGCCGTTCGCAGCAGATTAAAAGATAAAAAGCACCTGCAGCTATTACACTAATTTAAAGCAAATACAAAACTTGAATTGAGCTTTGTTCTGTCCAACAGGTTCAATCTCAGTACTGTGTGTACAATTCTAGTTTTCAGAAGAACAGTAGCCAGTGTCCACAAAGATCTAAACAACTATTAAATAATAACACCTAATCCTTTAAAGTATCTTGTGTCACTATGGGAAATGAGGCCTGCTAAATTAGACAAAAAAAAAGATGAAAAAAGTTTCCAGGTTTCTATCATGTGTAATTTTCAAGGATTGACATAAAAATATTTCCTATTTAACATCAGATATGCTAACATTAGTAATAGTAAAGCACTTAAATTTTAATTTGACAAAGTATGCAACATTCCTTTAGTGATTCTTCTGTTGATGTTCCTAGCCAGGAATAAAAACTTTCTATAATTAAAGCATACACACATCTGCTGTCTGTTTTTTAATACAGCAAAAATTAGCACTAAACTCAAACTCTCTTGGAAGAGGGTGTCTAGAATAGCCAGGTGCAACAGGTGTAAGTCTCAGATTAGAGGTCTAGACTACAGCAAGCAAAAGGTTAACTAAAGCTACAAAGCACTTTTTCAAAAGTGTCTGACAGTATCTGGAATCAAAATGTTGAGGAAATTACCTTTGTTTATTCTGTAGTTAGTAATAGATTTCCTTTAGGAGGGTATTTTCAGTTAGTTAAACTGGCTAGGATATATTGCAAATGGAAATAATTTTATCTCAAAGACAAGAGAAATTCTAAGTATGCAAAGCACATACTAAAACAAACTCGGTTAGGAAAAGCAAATAAAAAATAAAACTGCTTTCCAAGACTAGAAGGAGAAAAAGCTTTGCTCACAAGAGGCATAAAAGCAATTCAAGATTAACTCAGAAGTTGCGTATTTTTATGTGCTGAAAAATGACCAACTGTGTTTCTTTCTTATCAGTGGCAAAATAGCTGCATATATGGATGGACTTCAACAGCAAAACGTGAAAAACTGCTGTAAAAGTTGTTAAATTCACAGCAGAGGGAGAAAGAGAAAATTCTAGCAGGCTTAAGCAAGTAAGTCTTATGACAAATTTCCTAAGAAAAGAACTTTGTATAGAATTTATGTCCCATAGCTGGTTACAAACTTTTACACTTCTGTAATAAAAATCAATCTGATGAGTTGTTAACCTTTTAAAGTTGTTCTTCCAATACTCTTTTCACACGCCTATGTGATTTCAGGTCTCATAGGCATTTTGACTATTTACCTTCATGCTAAATTCAGGACAATTTGTTACAGCATCTCTCAGCCACAGTACAGCATCTGGAGTCCACATGCCAGTGTTAGGAGGCAAATCTGCCAGACAGCATTTTAAAGCCTAAGAACAGAATTAAGTATACATGGTATAATTGAGTAATACAAAAGCTGGTCTGTAAGTTCCAATTCAGAAAACAATGCTGACAGAGTCAATCATGTACGACAAACGGAAAGAGACAGAGCAAAATGCAAAACCAGTACCATGACACATACACAACATCCACCAGCTCACAGAACTACATTGTGATTTATTTCAGGCAAAGATGGATGATGAAATACACTGCAATATTGAATGCTATGAAACAAAACAGAATTTCATTACATGAACCTTGAAGTAGCAGCACTACAAACACTGCCCAGAGATTGAATACAGGTTAACATGTCTTCATACCTGAGGAGGTATTGCAATTACTTCTCTCAGGAACTGTGGTGGGATTTCTTTGAGCTCTGATACTTTTACAGTTGCAACTGTTCCAATATCCATAAACTTCACATCAAGTGCCCGTCTAGTGTGAATAATTTTTATCTGAAAGAAGGAAGTAAGAGCATAATTTTGAGGTTAAAAAGCTAATACTGACACACACACATTATAAAATATTTCATGGAAATTAAACATTCAGATTGAGTTGAACAAAAAGAAGAGACGTTTCTATGTGGGCAAACTGTACCTGCTTTTTGAATACTTCTTACCTCTACACGTGCCCATTTTCCTTTGGAAGGAAACAAGCAGATTTTGCCACAGAAAGGTAGCAATACATTGAACTCAGATGTCTGCTGCAAAAACAAAAACAGAAGTCAAAAAGCACGGAGCTATTACTATCTGGCACTCAACTAAACATTTCAAAAGAAACATACGGCATAAACAGTACTGAGAAGCAAAAACTCTGTTTCAAATAAAAAGTATCTTTCCAGCTTTAGAAGCACTTCTTATCACATTGCTTTATACTTCTCCAGTTGGTAAATCTTTTAATTCCAAGATCTGTATTTTACAGGAAAATTGAGAGAATACAAAGTGCGAGAGGTAAAAAGCCACATTTGGAAACACACTAGGAAATCACCAATAGTTACTTAACTTGAAAAGCAAGAGCAGTAACAAACAAGTGAAGACATGTGAAGAAGCTCCTAGCTTATATTCTAGAACATCCAGTTTCTTGAGATATGTAACCAACCAAATTTACTGCTGACTCAAATGAAAGTCTCATGGAGGTGACAGTCACCATGATAATAAAAGAACAAGACAACGGCTACACTATAAAAAGCATGGAGAAACTCCATTTGAAGAACAATCAACACCTTACTCGGTTTAAATTCTCAGGCACAATGAATTTAAACCCTCTAGATAAGCTGCAAAGCCTGATATTAAAGGAATCTGAAGAACAATCTCTTTCTCTGATAGCAGCAAGAAAATAACAAGTACTCTCTCAAACAAATACCAACTCTTGAAACATCTATATGGCTGCCTTCCTTTGTGTCACTAAATATTTTAGAGTTTATACACTTTCTTTCAGTGTTTAGCTTGCTTGAAATGGAATCCTGATGAATGAAACATGTTCGGTATAAAATATTTCCAGATGGTCCAACAACAGGTCTGAAGCTCAACTTCTACCTAAAACACTTGGAGAGAGTAGTTTCACAAGCAGCAGTTCTAACAGGACCTCCGAGGATCTGCATTGCACGATTTGATTGTGTCAGGCTCAGCTGAACTACAAAATTGATTCTCTTAATTCTTACAAATTAGATTCTCTTAGGATTTCTTCTCTTTGGCCTAAATTCTCTCAAGTCTAATAAGGATTGTTGCGTGTGTCTGTAAATGGCTGGAGGAATGTCACACTTCTGTGCCACATGCTTATTTTAAAGCAACTTAAGACTTTTCAAAATGTCTCCTATATATCACTTGGATGTTGATACTAGCCACAACATTCAAAAGCTAAGGATGCAAGGACAAGATACGCAGAATCATATGTATCAGATCAAAGCCACTGAATCTCTAAAGAAGCCATGTGAAGAACAGACCTTGATTATGCTGCTTTTATTGCCACTTTAGACAGACGTAGCTGCTTATGCACCTCAACTTCCTAATGTAAAATTTCCAGAAAAAAAATGGCAGTATCTCCACAGGCTTTATACCAATCTCATGCAGTTTTTATTAGAAGCTTCCCATTAAGAGCCATATTGTTACCATTCTAACTGTTCAAGGAAAGTTGTAAGTAGTTAATGAAGCCTTAGAGAGTGCTTGTGAAAAAGAGAGCATCGAAAGACACTCTTCACACTGAAAGATGCACCCCAAAAGCCCCAAACCAGAATGAGAATTTTTAGCCTTTTTGAATAGTCTATGGCTACCACAGAAACTTGAACTTATGTGCAAGGAAAATTATTGACACTCTCTGGAGAAATGCTTCATGACTTCACCACTTCCCTCACCATGGAACTTACCTTGTAAAGAAAGTAGTCTTCTAGTTTCTGCAGTATTTCAGAAAGTCTAGACAAGCCTTTGGATGGCACTTGGCAATACAGGCTCCCATCAGAGAAAACACTGGTTACTCTGACATTGGTATATAGTGCATCAACCTGCAACAGTAAGAGTATGACAAGAAGGGGGAAAAAAAACCACACAAAACTTAGGAAATTTCTGAGTACTATTTTTTGTCCATTTAAGACCTCAGCAGTCTATGATTTGTAAAGATTAAGGAGGAAGCAGGACAATGGTACCTGTAGGTGCAGTTCAAGGGACTTATCATATAGTGTCTTCAGACAAGTAGCATTGATGTTGATATCATCTTCTCCAGAAGTGTCATAGAGAACAAGAAGAGGAATATCACTCTTTTCCAGTATTTCCACAGCAAATATTTTGAAGCATGTTTGTGATTCCACAGCCTTTACTAGGACAGGATCATCACAGAAGGCTTCCAGTCCTGTAAGACACACGATACCTTTTTGTGTACAGAAGCTGTACTGCACTCCTACTACTTGCATTCTACTTAATTTCTACCTTTTTATCAAACAAAGCCATCTTTGGGGCAGGGCAGAATAGAAAAGAAAAAGACCCTCTTCAGAAAGAGTCGAGGCACACGTGTAGAGAAAAATTGAATCCATCCAAGTATTAAAAAAACAATGAAACAAAAAAGCGCCAAGCTCATTCACAGCAATTTCACATATTTAAAATTTAACATTTTTAAAAAGTTAAAAAGGCCTACTAGTTTTAGAAGGGTAAATAAATTCCAGCAGAGTCTAAGAAGTCTGTAAGTATGCAAGTACTGAAAGGGGAAGGATCACTTCAAAATAATTAAATTGGCTCATATTTAGAAATATTGCCTCATCTGGCCACAACAGATGTACCTCATTTATGGAAAAAGATGTTGTGCTAGTGTACATTGCTCCACATGACAGTAAACGTTTCCTTTTTTTTTTTACGCTCACATATATTAAAGGGACAAAGACATCCACGTTATGTGCAGAAACAATTAAGCTCCATTACAGAAATGCAGCATATAATTGTCTTCTAATATCAAGGATTCTCTGTAAAACTCTTCTGCACATCCTTTCATCCTTCCTTTTCCTTTTTTCCCATGCATATCCATGTCTGCTGTGCTGAACAAAGTCTATCATACACATGCAGAACTATTACAAACAAGGATCAGCCCTCCCAGACTCGCAGAGGCTTCAATCCATAAGCCGTGCCAACAGTAAGCAGAGCAGTAAGCACATGTACAGTCGGCACTGGCTCTCTCTTACCTGCCAGTTTACATTTTGCAGCTTGAAAAGGAAGCAACCTGAACTGTTTCTGTAGTCTGCACACACTGCTGCTTTCAACAAACTCAGTGAAGCCATGATCAACGTAGTATACCTAATAACGGAAAAGGGAATTAAAAGCACAAAATCATGAATATAATTGTAAGCATGTTTTCTTGAGTCTAGGGAGAATGTACTCAGTTACCACATTCTCTATGCAGCCACAGACAAATTACTTTTTGCCAGTTTAGTACCATTAATTTCATGTTTTCAGGGAAAGCCTCCTTCTCAAGATCTCTATAAAACCATCCTCTCCAGCTGTCCTACAGAATCTCAACTCTAAACAGGAAAAGTGCTTGAAGAGTTCAGCATATATTATCTCAAACCATGTGAAGAAAGGTAATAAAGTCACAATTTTTATTTTAAAAGTTTTGAAAATGTTGAAAACTCAAATACCACTTAGGTGCCATTATAAGTTTTGCCTATTGTTTCTACAGCATTAAGAGAATAATTTTGATTTAAGCTTGTCTTTACTTTGATACAAATACCACAGTCAATGCAGGAAACTAGTATGGAAACTACAGCAAATAACAGCAAATATGGATTGGCAGCAAATAACTGGAGCAAAGTGAGAGAAAGAAGGCTTTGATGGGACTTTCTACAACTTTTTTTCTAAACTCTATCTTGCAAAATGTCTGCACAGCAATATTGAAAGGAGGTCTGAACTCGGTCAGAAGATAATCAGCAAAAGCTGCAATAAAGCAGCAGCCTTCTTTTGGCTGATAGCTCTGACTAGGGAGAAGTTAGAGGCATGCATACCACTAATTTTCTTTCCACTTCTCTAAACCCAAAAATCTTTCACAAAACCAAGTTCTGACACACCACTCCAACTTACAGCTGAAGGGTATTATACTAACTTCCAGAAAAAACTCACTTCTAATACAGGTGCTATTTCAGTATTTATGAAATGGTTCAGCTTTAAAAGTATGTTAAGCAGGGCTGGGTAAAAAGTGACCTAACTGGGGAAAGAAACAAAAATGTTAAAAGAGGTATCATTAATGGTGACTAGACAAGAAATAATTGAGAAGTTTAAATTTTTTAAAATATTTCTACTGTATGTTTTAATTTCACTGTAGATGGCAAGAAGATTCTGTTTGGGACAGGAAAAGTTTAACAGAGGAGTTAAATAATGTCAGTCGGGTTTAACTAAAATACATAATACATAACTCCCAAAACACCAGATCTGCCTGGAGGGGGAGAGTATACTTTTTTCCCTGCTATTTATGTTCATGTTAGAGATACTTCAGTATAAGACTTTAGACAAGATCTAGGAGCAAATTAATGTTGTCCTTCAGTTTCTCGTCCTACATCTCCCTCAAACCATTCCTCCTATCAAAAGGTACATTTTCAGCACCAAAGTGCTATAGGGCCTAGCCCCTTTTAAACCAAAACCAAAACCCCCAAACTCAAGCTATTTATGGGAAAAAACCTGAAAGACCATTTAATTCTGTCAATCACACAACTTCTACAAGGTCTTAATTTCTCATATACCTGATTAACAGAAGCATTTCAGGGCAAGGAAAGAAAGAATACTAGTGCAGCATATGCAAGAATTGACTGTGTATCTAAAAAGCAAGCTTGTCTCAATTCCTTCTCCAAGGAAGAGAGTAATTGCCAGAAGAGGTAATTGCTTGCCTTTACTCTGTTGTCTTCTAGAGAAATTATCCGAGCACGCAACCAGGCATCTTCTTCAGCATGTACTGCAACAAGTTGCCCAACACTCAGAGACTGAGCTGGTGACAATGTGCTGTTCTGACTGTAGTAGGCTTTCATTTCATCTTCCATTTGTTCCTGGGCAGAAGAATAATCTTTGCCCACATACCTACAATAATTTACACACACACACAAAAAAAAAAGTCAAAACCACCAGAGTTGAGATGCAACTTCAAAAAAGCTGAATAAAAAACATAAGAACATTTACATGCATATATGAATACATGATACAGATTTTCTAAGACATTAGTGTCCAAACTCTTCTCCCATTAACAAGCCTATAGGAAAAAAAAGTTACTCTGTCACTAACAAACACCATCTTAATCTGGTTTTCACTAAGGCTGATCCAAACCAAAGCATCTAAAATATCTCTAAAAATTAGCTGTTAAACCAAGTGCTGTTTACTCTCATACTCCAGATTTATCTTGATATTAGGCTGCTGACCTAATGGTTCAGATTAATGCTGTTTGTGTTACACAAGTCATTTTAAACCAAGTACATAAACTTTCTGAAAAATCCAAATGAGAAGTTCTGAATGCTTCAGAAACAAGTCAGATTAGAGCAGACAAAAGGAAAACTTACCCACAAATTTGTAGTAGTAGCTACTGTTTCAGCCTGTTCATAGAGAGTGTGATACTGCTCAATTCTACCACACAGTTTAGATTGATTATATGCCCAGAAGTAGAGCAGACACAGTATTATAACATGCTATGTTAACTCTGTTGTAAAGGTTATGTTAAATCTGATCACATTCCAGGGAACTGTGATTTTCCTTTTTGTTTCTATGCAAGCATTCATCTACTTCATAATGGAGATAAAGTGAGGTGACAGTCACATATGTGCTATTTAAAAGTTTCTTTAACATTTGTTTCATAGAGATACCTAATAGATAGTTGGAGTAGCTCAACAGAAAGTAAAAGAATCTTTCAGAATTTCCTGCCTCATTCACTATTTTATTCATTATTTCTTGTGAGAATTCAACTGCAGTACCTAGTGTATCATCCCTGCCTTCAAGCACTCTGTTGTGAATGCCTAGCAAATACCTAGGAGTGTTTCTATCACCTCACTTTTATTCTGACTGTATTAGAATTCTGTGAGAATTGCTCTATGCTTTCTGTTCAAAACAGAAACAGCACCAAACCTTTCAGCTTTGCCTTCATTAGTACTGCAGGGAAAAGGTTTCAGACAAAAAACACTTAGCCACATAGCAAGAAAGTGAAGAGATATTGCTCCACCCCTGAGACTGAGAGAGGAACCTTGATTTTTTTGGTCCTGCAAAAATCAACACCTACCAACAGCTGCTACACAGTTCTTGTGTAGGTCAGCAGAAAGAGACTGGTAGGACATGCAAGGAAAGAAGGGCCCAGGCACTGTTTCCTCCCTATACGTCTACATGAACATTTTCTTGTCATGGCAAAAACCCCTATTCCCCTCAGGGCTAGTTTCATCGTATCAGGATAATGACCTTGCCCATGAAGTACATGGATAACCCTAAGTAGTAATTTTTGTAACTAGGACCAATAATCCACTAATTATCATCATGTACCTACATAGAGCTGACAAACTGAGAAACTTCAGTACTGTCCAAGAAACATGGTTCAAAATTTGGGAACTGCTGCTTTGTAGAGAAATTTTTACATAACCATCCTCAGCTCACCAGTGTCATATGGTATTTTAATCCATGGTACTCAAAGCATTCATCTCAAATACTTTACATCCTTAAAATAACAGATTAGAAAGCTAAGAACTGTTACTCCACATGTACAATAAGTTATAAATGATGCCAGAACTAAAAGGTGTACAGGAAAAAGGAGAAAATTTTGTAGAGTCAAGTCACAGGTGCACAGCAGGCTGGAAGTAAGAGATGTAATGTAACAATCCACTTCTTACACTGTCCCCTAAGACTGGGCTGATTAGGAACCAAATCAAGAAACACTAGTAGTTTATTTCTGAACGAAAGCTCATCTTTCCAAAAGTGGAATCTGAGCACAATTACGTCATGCCTAGTTATGGTAAATTGGTTATAGAAGTAAGAAGTATTTTAATAAGCACAACAGTAATATCTGAATACCATTTTGTGTTGTAGCAGGATTATTTTATAAAGTCTTCCAATGGCAAGTAAAATCTGCCTTGATTCTCAGACAAGCTAAAGCTACTGATGTAAGTGATCAGTTCAGGATGGAAAAATTTTCAGAAAATTTCAATTTAAACATACAAACAAAAGGATTCTTAATTTTCATTAGCGAAGTAAGTAAATCATAAAGTCCCGAAACCTCCTGTTCATCTATTCTTTTCTGGCAGACCTGCACAATATGAGCATGTGGATTTATAAATAAAGCAAAAAATGTAGATTCCAAAATACAAACTTGCCTAATTAGGACCTCATTAGTGTTTTTCAGGTCTAACACCATGATGGACACAGATCCTTCCGACGGAATGATTAGAGAAGGAACAGTTATGTTTTCTAGGTACTGGTCCTTGGATTCTTCATACTGCTGTTCAGCTGTGCCCTTCACACCATCATGCCTCTTGACTTTCTCAGTGACATTCAGATTTTCATCAATGCATCTTTGGGGTTTAGCATAGAGGATTGCCTTTCTGGGGACTTCGGATACATAGTCCACAGTACACACATCTGACAGCAACTCTAGGTTATTTAGAATGTCTTCTGGAAATTTTAGTTGGTAGGTGTCTTGGTACACTTTGGGAAGTGCATGAGCCCAAAGACCATTGGAATACTTCAGCAAGATGCTAATAACTTTCTCCTTTAAGTCGCTACTGAGTGATGAAGGTGGGGTCTCCATACTTGGTTTTAACAAAGGGTCTGCTTTTGATGAAGTAACATTCTGAGATGCCTTTTCTTGCTCACTATCGCTTTTTGCTGGTGGTATTTTCTTAGCAGGATAAAGAAGTCCATCCATCTGATCACCTCTGTGTATTTTCTCCACCTTGGAAAACAAAAAATAAGAGTCAATAATTGGTTGCATCTCTAACACTAAATCACTTTGCCAATTACACTTTCATAACATGTATTTTATACAGACTTTGAAGAAAACATCCACAGGGAACTAAGCTTGAGGTAGTTACAACAGGTTAGTATTTCCTGTAATGCTTCCTCCTCTGTTCTGAAGGGTACCAAACACATATGACTACATCAGTAATGGGTAAATATCTAATCTATGCAATACAACTGGGACTTGCTTCCAAAGAAATACAGTCCTTCTTTCCTCTTAGGAGGCCCACAAGGTGGTGACACCCTTCACAAATTTACATCTTTTGCATATTAACCTCCCCGATTTTCCCCACAGGTAAGCAGATCATAAATACAAGTTTCCATCTCAGTTTACTGAGGGAAAGGAAATTTGATTCTATATTTCAGAAACAAGAGGACACTTGCCAGGCAGTGCTGTCAGGCAGGCTATCTGCTGTCATGCTCAGGGAATTACTTTTCTTTACAAAAGTTCTGAAATTAAGGAAGAAATTTCTGGTTCACAATAAGTTTCATAATAAAATTGATTAGACCCTTTTAAATCATGCCCCCAGCCTCCTTCAGAACCAGGTATTTTGCCAGACCCTATGTCTCCATCCTTTGCTAAGTTCAAGAATAAGCATATCGCATAGTCTGAAGTAAGTCACAACATTTTAAGTACCATTTGAGAACTGTAGCCACAAACTCACAATAAAATTCTGCTTCCTAAAGCTTTGCAGTTTCAACCTAGATTGATCTAACCATAGCTTAGCAGGAATCTATGTAAAATTGAGATAACAAAAGGTCTTAGTGTTTTCACATTGGTCTCAAAGCAAGAACAATAAAGAAAGTTATTAAGATTTATGTAGCTCCACTTTGAAGTTCCCTCCTCAGAGGAAGCAACTGTAATCAATGCCATTTTCAAAAGCAGATCATTGAAAAAACATGGAGCAGCTGAATTACTTGCGACTACTCAGGGTAGCATTCACCTCCACACTACTGATGTCCGTACCCATCAAAACTTTATAAACCGTGCCCAAGTAATTCTTTGCAGCTCTGCCCTAGCAACATAAAGTCAAAGTATAATGAACGAGTCTTCAGGTATTATGTTGCAGAAAAAGAATAACACATATCACTCATTATCAGGATAACATTAGCAAGAAACAAACACTGAGTTACAATACATTGAAAAAAATTTAAATGGCCTTTGCTGTGCCGAGGACTATGTATTTTGTCCTACGTTTACCTCATCACACTCAGGCCAAATTGCCACATGATGATCTCAGTTAACAGTCAGGAAACGCACTATATAACTGCATTTCCATACACTTGCTCTGCATTACATTGTCTAGGCTGGTGCCAAAACAAGCTGTGAAACAGTTCTTGGGAACAGGTCTTGGTCAACTTCCATGAACACTAGCACGACACAAAAGAAAAGGTTTCATAGATACAAAAAAATATTAACCATGCTAGAGAACCCTCACATATTCCTGGTAGCATGCCTGAATTATTCTCTATCAGTGAAAAACCAAACCAGAACTACTTTCTGCAAGAATAAGACATAAGAAAGCAAAGTTCTTTGGCATCTCTGCTAGTCAGCTTGATATAAGAGACAATAGAACATGTCTGGGAGTGAAATCTAGAAGGACTTCAATAATTCCTGACATGCCAAATTCCAAAGATGCCTTCAATAATTCCTGACAGAGAACAGCTGTATTTGTACCATCTGATACAACGAATCTTACTGTGCTCTTTGTACCACAGGTGAGGAAAGGAGTTCAGTTAAAAACAGAACCAAACCAAAAACTTACCAAAGCCTTGCAAAGGCTTTGATACAGAGTCAGGAGACCAAAGTATATCAAGTCACAGAGACAAACAAATCAGAGCACGCCATCTTGGCAGATAATGACATCCTAGATAGAGAGGAATCAATAAGAATGTCCCACGTGTCCATGCACAAGATTGAGGAATTCATCACATGACCAGCCAGGAAACCTTTAGCTCCAGAAAATACTTAACATTATCAAGAAAACAATTTGTTTGAGAAGGCTGTGTTGGAATGTATGGCAGTTCATCCTGGAAGAAGCTGGATGCAGAGGTCTACCTTTATGCATCCCTTCTCTTGGCTGGTGCTCTTTAAACAGAGGTGCAACAGAGCTGAATAAATTTTTGCTGACAGGACTATAAACCCTAACACACTAAAGACCAGCAGCAGACTGAGGAGAGAAGATCCTCAGAGATCTTTAAGCCTCTTAACTCCAATAATAGCTCTGGGCTTTTCTAGGCCCTGAAGTTCAGTTTTGAAGAGGCTGTATATGCTGACTGCACAAACCATTTAGAGACAGCAAAATGCTATTTCGGTAAATCGTTTCAGATTACTTCAGTATAAATAAGCACAGGTTGACATCACTAGAATCACAGAATCACAGAATATCCTGAGTTAGAAGGAACCTACAAGAATCACTGAGTCCAAATCCTGGCCCTACACAGGACATCTCCAGGAATCGTGTCACCTTCAAGGCCACACAACACCACAGAAACTTTTAATAACATGCACATGGCTTCACTTGTGAGCAGTGCTTCAAAGCAGCCACCCTTTCTTCAGCACAAATATCTCAACAGGTTTCCTGTTGAGTTTATAGATTTGCCTTCAAGGTACTTCCCATTAGTATGGCTGACAGGCCAGCTCTGCAAGCACATTATAATTCCGGGAGGTATTGTGGTAAAAACACCTGAAAGACAACAGTCATTCATCACAGCCAGCACAGGCTCATGAGGGTAAAGTCCTGCTTGTCAAACTTAATTTCATTTAATGACAAGATAAACCCACAGAGCTGATCCAGTGGATATAATTTTTTTGGATTTCAGTAAAGCTTTCGAGACTGGCTCTCACAGTATTCTTCCTTCTGGACAAAACATCCAGCACACAGCTGGATAAACACATCATGTGATGGGTGAGCACCTGGCTCACGGGTCAGGTGCAAAGGGTTACAGTGAATGGGGTGACATCACACTGGAGACCTGTCACTGGTGGGGTTCCACAGGGCTCCATCCTCAGCCCTGTGCTCTTCAGCATCTTCATAAATGACCTGGATGCTTAGGAACCCTTGGAAGGGGTACTAAGCAAGTTCACAGAAAATACAAAACTGGGCAGGGCTGTTGACTCCCCCACAGGCAGGGAGGCCTTGCAGACTGACCTGGATCAATTAGAGGGCTAGGCAACCACCAACAGTATGAAGTTTAACAAGGGGAAGTGCTGCACCTGGGATGGGGCAACCCTGGATATGTGCATAGAATGAGGAACAAGAGACTGGAGAGCAGCTCCATGGAAAATGACCTGGGGGCTGATGGCAAGTTGACCATGAGTCAGCAGTGCCCTGGCAGCCAGGAGGGCCACCTGTGTCCTGTGGGGCATCAGGCACAGCATCACCAGCCGGGCAAGGGAGGGGATTGTCCCACTCTGCTCTGCACTGGGGCAGCCTCACCTCGAGTGCTTGGGGGAGTTCTGGGTGCCACAGCATAAGAAAGACATGAAGCAATTAGAGAGCATCCAAAGGGAGGCAGTGAAGGTAGAAAAGGGTCTTGAGGGGAAGCTGTATGAGGAGCAGCTGAGGTCACTTGGTCTGTTCAGCCTGGAAGAGACTGAGTTGCAATCTACAACTTCCATGTGAGAAGAGGAGGGGCAGGCACTGATCTCTTCTCTGTGGTGACCAGCGACAGGACCTGAGGAAAGGGCCAGAGGTTGTATCAGGGGAGGTTTAGGTTGGATATCAGGAAAAGGTTTTCCTCTCAGAGGGTGGTTGGGCACTGGAACAGGCTCCCCAGGGAAGTGGCCACAGCACCAACCTGGACAGAGCTCAAGATGCTCAAGGGCTTAGGCACATGGTCTGATTCTTGGAGATGTCCTGTGCAAGGCTAAGACTTGGATCCTCGTGGGCCCCTTATAACTCAGAATATTCTGTGAGTCTGTGACCATGCCTGTTGTCACCTCTCCATTACAGAGCACAAAGCAGTCAGAATGTATCATCAGGGCAACAGAGAGCCAAGTCGTTCTACACAGGAGAATAGTATTTTTGTCCTGCACTTGAATAACAGCGCTCTTAAAAACTGAAATCTGGAGATTCAAATAATAAAACTTCAAATAAAAAAAAATACTCCCAAGATAAATACTGTCACTGCAACTGAGTGGAATGTAAAAGAGCAAGTCCAATCGTTTTTACATACACATTTAGAGAAGACAAAGGCAGACATGCTCCTGTATGTGTTGGTAGGACAAAAGCTTTGTACAAATATGCTTGACAACATTCAAAAAAACCACTACACTAACATATATAAACTAAAGAAAGTATCCTCTTTCCAAAGCCAGCCTTGTTTAATTGCGTGTACAGTGATAATCATACACTGGTAACCTCCTATCAACAGTTTCCAAGAAGGAACTGGAAAAAACACATCCTTGAAATTAGAGTTTCTATTCAGAGTACATGTCCTTCACTGTCAAGGTTACATTCAAACTATCATGCAGTTATTTTTTGCCACTCTTCTGAAAGGTAGGAAAGGAAAACCTGCAATGGAAGTTAGCATTTAATGTCAGTAACAGAGTCTTGTCTTATGTGGCAAACAAAAGTGTGGCTCTATGGTTTTTGGACAGGTTCTCAAAGATGGCCCTAAAATACAAATCAGAACTATCACTCTGATACAGTGAGAAGAATTAGTCACAAGTGTGGTGCGTGAGTTCTTTCAGATCTGATTTAAATACGCAACATGGAAGCCAACTACCACGGCATACATACCACAGACTATACACAGACACATTTTACTGACAGCCTCCTTAGATGAGTGCTTCAGTGAGAAGGCAGCTCTCATCTACCTGACTTTCCTCAACAGTACATGAAGTTCAACTCCTAGCAAGCTGGAGCTCAAAGCAGTGAGGAAGGTATTTCTGGCATTGATCAGCAGTACCTTGCATCCACACACTGGCTGACAGCATCTTTTCTCTGTCAGTGGCAGCCACCACAACTTCAGGTCCCACTGGTTTTGCCCATCCCTCTACAGCACAGGTCTGGCCAGGCAATGGTGAGATGCTGCTTCAACACTAACATTCAACTCCTCCCTGTTCTTCCACGTAGCTGCTTCTGAAAGCAGCAGAGTTTAACCTGCCAAGCTGCTGAATATGCGTCCAGAGGAACCAGTTCTGGGGAAAAAAACCAGACTTGGCCAATGTTCTTGAAAGGCTGAAGATCCCCATTGACAAGGTGGCATCACTCAGTAAGGAGCTTTTCCTTACCAAGGATGTGGAAGCTTCTTACATCATCCAGTTGCAGCTAATCTTTGGAATCCACTCCAGCTTTTACAGCTTCTAGTCTGATATGCAATTAATTGTTATGCATAGGAAGCTATGATACCTATCTTCTTACCCTAAACAACAAAAGAACACATCAAAAGGCTTGTTTTTAGCCAAGCCTCATGCTAACTGGGAAGTTGGAACACAACTGGAATATGTTGGCAAGAAAAGCTGTAGCATGTCCATTGTTAAAAACATGACTGGACACAGACCTGGACAGACTGCAGGTGACCCTGCATGAGCATGGGGGCTGCATTAGGTAATCAAAAGAAGTCCCTTCCAACCTCAGTGATTCTGTCTTTCGTAGTCATTTCTTTTGTACTTAACTGAACTGTTAGAATACAAGTCATACTGGGTATATTTTTGTGTTTTCTTTTGTTGTTAGACTAAAGGATCCCTATTGTCAAGATATCTTCTGTTCAGGTTCAGCTCATGCTCAGGGCTGGGGTGGTAAGCTCTACAAAGATCAAGAGTGTCTTTAGATTGCCCCCTTCTGCCCATCCTCTTTGCCCTCCCACTTCATTACCCTGCACATCACAGTGAAGATACTTGTGCTCCAGTTTCTTGTGTTACAAGACTCTGGCTTCTGAAAATACACAGTTACAAGTTCACTTTACTCTGAGATGCACTAAGACAGCTGAGTCAATCTAACAATTCTATAGTGTTGAGGGTTGTCCCTATTCCCCATGTCTTTATGCCAGCACTGAGGATCAGCAGACATCTTTGTCAGCAGTTCATTTTGGCTGTACTAACCTTTATCTCATAGTGCATTGAAGTTCTCCTACAAGGTGAGAAAAGTGCAAGTTTTAACACACAGCAGATGCATGGGTTGCAGGAATAAGGAAAGATGCTGCCAAATGGAGTCTGACTTCATTTGGTGGCTCATCATATTGTCTAACCACTCATCACCAGGACTGAGGTTCAGGTGTATCAATTTACAGCCTGTTTTAGCACTGTGTTTGGGCAGCAAAGTTATTCTGGATCTTGTGTCCTCAAGTGGCTCATTTCCACATGTGCTGTGACACCATCTGCTCAGTGAGGCTGACACCAACTGTAGTCTGCTCTGTGCTGAAGTAAGTATAACACATCTAACTGCATTTTAGAACATGTTTTGTGTTCTCTGAACTCTGTTCTAAATGGCTAGTGGCTCTCTGTCTAAACACCAAATTCTTCAATGAGCATGGCAAAAGACAGTTATCATAATCCAAGAGCTCATCTACTGGAAACAGCTTTTAGGGTTTGTATAAAACCATGAGCTTTCATTCATACATACTACCAGATGTGATAGCCTGCTCCGCTGTCTCCTCCATGTGCGAAGTACATTAGAGTTGAATTTTTTATTCTCTCAAGTCTGTTTCCTTCCTGTTAGAAGGATGACTTTTGCTTCACACAGTTTAACTGTGGTATAGAAATTCCTTCTCTGAGAGTAAAGACCTGATGGAACCAAATTTTCTCAAGGAATACAACACTCTACTGTGGCAATTCTTCTCTTTTCTGAGTATACCTGTTTAATTCACTCTGAATGCTACAGTAGAAACTCAGCTGCCTGATGCAGTAGTATGTAGTACCCATTTTGTTAAGACATGGTGTACTGCCCAGGAACGGATTCAGAAAACAACAGTCTCAGTCAGTTCGTTTACCATCTAATCCTGGCATCCTCCCAAGCCTTTAGTTTCACTTTCTGCAAAAAGTCCCAACATTTATAAATATAAAATACAAATAATAATCTGAGAACTAGATACAGCTAAAAAAAGACAAAGTATCCTACCAGTCAACTAGGCAACATTTCATTGTTGTCTCATACTGTTTCATAAGTCTCATTCTTACCTAAAAAATCCTCTACCTCCTTGTAATGATAAACCTCACCTTGTATTGACTACTAAAAAAAAAAAAAAAAACAGAAACAAAAACCAAACAATAAACCAATGAAACGCCCCCAAACCGGTGAACAAAGATATGCTAATTTCCCCCTTAATTTCTCCAGTTTTTTTACAATTACATATTTTCAAAAGACTGACAGACTGTGGGACCTGTCCAACACCTTACCAGGCATCCAAGAGATTAAGTGAAGAAAACTAAGCTTTCCTTTATCCTGTAAAGCCTCCTCAATAAACAGCCAGGCAAATGTTCTCCAGTCTGAGGAGCCTTTTCACACAGCATCAGCCAATACAATGTTTAAGGTCACTAAAGAATATGCTCAGTTACATATTGTTTAGCTTTATGTTTATTAAAAAGCAGTAGGAAACCTGACTGAGAAATGATAGATTACAGAGATGAAACTGTCCTCTGATACCAACAGATTAATAGTTAATCTAGTATGTAGCCAGAGCCAGTGGAATATTTTATGGAAAGGAATATCTTTGTTTTAGAACTGCTGAAAAGCAAATATATCTCTTCCAGCACAAGTGGAATTTCAAAATTCAGAATGGTAGTGTTATTTTTCTACCAGCTCCTTCAGAAAAGACAGAAAGACTAAGGCAGTCACTACCACAAGAAAACTCTAGAATCAATTCAATATGCATATATCTCTTCTTTCTGTCAATTAAAAGGTGTCTACCTGCTATTCATTCTACAAAAATAGTGGGTCTAGGATTGGTGTTTTCACCAAAACTTTGGGTTTTACAAACACGGAAGTACTTCTGAGACACAAGGTATGATAGGGTCTGATAGGATCCATCTGTCCTGATGGGTGAAATGCAGTTTTGGCTGTGCCACTCAGACACTCACACGTCTATGGAACAGGACGGGATTCACCTGAGAGTACTAAGGGACCTGGAAGAAGCAGCACTCGCCAAGCTGGCTCCATTATTTACCATCAGTCCTGGAGAACCAAGGAGATCTGGGATGACTAGAGGTTGGCTAATGTGATGCCCACCCACAAGAAGGGTTAAAAGGAAGATCTGGAGAACTACAGGCCGGTCAGTCTGACCTCGGTGCTGGCAAAGGCTATGGAACAGTCTTGAAAGTGATCACACAGCACATGCCAGACAACCAAGGGATCAGACCCAGCCAATGCAGGTTTGGGGAAGGCAGTTCTTGCCTGACCAACCTGATCTCCTTTTACGAACAGGTGACCTGCCAAGAAGATGAGGGAAAGGCTGTGGATGTTGTCTACCTGGACTTCAGCAAAGCCTTTGATACCATCTCCCATGGCATTCTCCTGGAAAAGCTGGCGGCCCACAGCTTGGACAGGTGCATCTTTGCTGGGTCAAAAACTGCCTGCACGGCCAGGCCCAGAGAGAGGAAGTGAATGGTGTCACATCCAGCTGGGGGCTGGTCACTGGTGGTGTCCCTCAGGAATTAGTATTTGGCCCAATCTTGTATAGTATCTTTACTGCTGATCTGGATGAGATCGACTGTACTCTCAGTAAATTCACTGATGACAGCAAGCTCTGCGGGAATGTTGACCTACTGCAGGGCAGGAAGGCTCTGCAGAGGGATTTGGACAGGCTGGATCAATGGGCTGAGGCCAAAGGTATGGGGTTCAATAAGGCCAAGTGTCAGGTCCTGCCCTTGGGTCACAACAACCCCGTGCAGTGCTTGGGGCAGAGTGGCTGGAAAGAGGCCCAGCAGAAAAGGGGGATGCTGGTCAACAGTGCCTGAACATGAGCCAGCAGTGTGCCCAGGTGTCCAAGAAGGACAGTGGCATCCTGGCCTGTATCAGCAATAGTGTGGCCAGCAGGACCAGGGCAGTGATTGTCCCCCTGTACTGGGCACTGGTGAGGCCACCCTCAAGTTCTGTGTCCAGTTCTGGGTCCCTAATGACAAGAAACACATTTACGTGCTGGAGCAAGTCCAGAGAAGGGCAAATGAGCTGGTAAAGGGNCTAGAGAAGGGCAAAGGAGCTGGTAAAGGATCAGAGCTGGAGAGCGTAATTCCTATGAGGAGCAGCTGAAAGAGCTGGGGTTGTTTAGCCTGAGGAAGAGGAGGCTCAGGGGTGACTTTTCACTCTCTGCAACTCCCTTTGAGGAGGCTGTAGCCAGGTGGGGGTTGGTGTCTTCTCCCAGGCAACCAGTGACAGGACAAGAGGACATGGACTCAAGCTGCATCGGGGGGGTTCAGGTTGGACGTTAAGAGGAATTTCTTCACTGAAAAGGTGGTCAGGCATTGCACAGACTGCCAAGGGAGGTGGTCAAGTCAGACTCCAGGGCACAGACTGCCCTGGAGGTGTTCAATAAATGACTGGACTGACAACCAGTGCCATAGCTGACAAGGTGGTGTTTGGTCAAAGGTTGGATTTGATCTCGGAGCACATCTGAAATACTTGTTGTACAGCAACACACATAGCATGAGAAGCAAAAAGGATAAACATCAAGCACTGGTCAGTTCCCAGAGCTATGATGTCTTCGGTGTCAGCAAGACTTGGTGGAACAAGCGCCACACCTGGAGTGCTGGGATGAAGGGCTGCAGGCTCTTCAGAAGGGACAGCCAAGGCAGGCAACGTGGAAGAATTGCACTATAAAAGGGGAGGTTTGACTCACAGCCCTTACAATTAGCGATGACGTGGGTGAGAGACTCTGGTCTCAAAAGAGATGTTGTAGTGGTTGTCTGCTACCAATAGGCACTTAAGAGAAATCTCTGGGTCGATATCTTGTCCTGATGGGAGACTGCAACTTCCCAGACATCAACTGTGAACACTGTACTGCTGTGACAAGCAAATCTGGGAAATGTGTGAAGTTTGTAGAGATAACTTCCGGTCACAACTACTCAGTCAGGCAACGGGGAAATATGCCCTCCCAGGCAGAGGACTGTGTCAGGGGAGGTTCAGGCTTGATGTTAGGAAGCATTTATTTACCAAGAGGGTGGTCAAACACTGGAACAGGCTTCTTGGTTGATGCCCCAAGCCTGACAGTGTTCAAAAGATATTTGGACAACGCCCTTAATAACATATTTTAACTTTTGGTCATTCCTGAAGTGGTCAGGCAATTGGACTAGATGATCACTGATAGATACCTTTCAGCTGAAATACTCTTTTTCTATTTATTTTGCAAATACTTATCATTGCATTTTTCCATACTGAGTCAACATTTGCATGAAGCTATTATAAATGCCAAGACCCCTTTTTCTCAAGCTTAACAGTCCACACAGAAAAAAACCACTTTTTCAAATGTAGTGAGAGTCCTTTCTGTCCATGGCCCTAATTAAGACTACATCGAAATTTTATGGGTCAGAAACATTGTACGAGGAGGTTACATACCTCTTCAGAGAGCCCTGGTCTTTAAAACCCTGAACAACAACACTGTATCATTAGCCAGCTGAACTTTTATTTGCATCCTTTACCACCTCACTTGTTACAATTCTGACCAGCATGTGTCCAAGCGTTACCCCTGAGGAATCTCACCATAACTTCCTGCCTTTCTGAAGGTCAGTTTCTAGGACTGATCCATTTCCAGTCTTTGAACCAACTAAACATCCATGCAAGGACATTCCCTAACGTCCTAGGACTGCCTAATTCTCTAAAAGCTTTTGGAAAAGAACCACGGAGATTCAAGCAAAAGTTTCAAGAAAAGATCTAGGAGTTCAGGCTTCTCTTGCACAACCATATCTGAATCACCACAATATCATGCCTGAATCACTCAGAGAGTTCAAGTAACTGAGGAGAGCTGAGCATAGACAAGGAAAAAGTCCCTTAAACATGCATACAACTCAGTAAGGAGATTTATATTTAGACTACAAAGGGAACCATTTTGTCATGTTGGCAGTAGCAAATATAAATTTATTATCACTTTCTGGATTGTGACTTATTTAAAAAAAAAAGCCAAAAAAACCCCCAGCTTTTTGATTTACATGCCTACATACCTCTCACACCTCTGCTGCAATGTTCTTTCTCCCTCAGTGGTTCAGCTGCCTGCATCAAGGATTCAAGTCTGAGCCGAAACACAGCAAAGCTCTATAACTTTGACTCGGAATTCTAAGAAAATAGCTAAGTTGTGAGAAAGAATTGTGACAAAAATATGTAGAAAGATAAGAAACGAGACAGGAGTTGGAAGTCTAAAATAGGGATCACTAGCTGCTCAAAGACACAGGACAAAGTAATTAGTCAAAGAGAAAAGTAAAAAATTCTGATAAAATGGTGAAGGTGAGAGGGTCACTGCCAGCCATAACTTTGTTCAACGCACTCATCGTGCTGGAGGTGAAAGCAAACAATTCAGCAACACTATGGATCTGCCCAGAGCTGTTGAAGCAGATTCTTCTCCTGGCTGAGGTCTGTCTAGACAACAAAGACTTGCAAGCATATTTACTGTAAGTCCCGTTGCTCATGAAGGCTGGGCTATAATCTGTGACTGCTATCCACTACTTGGTAACGTAGTACTTCTGCATTTAGCTGTGCAAAGTATGTTGCTACAAGTAAGATGCTCAAGCAAGCTCACCTAAAGACAGGAGGCAACAGACAAATGGAGACAAAGTCAGCCTCAGTACCTCCCGCCTTAACAGTGAAGACTGAAAACAACATCATCAACCTGCAACTTACAGTGACATTTGGCAACTTGAACTCACTCAATAGGAAAAATGTCCACTACCCGTGGTTGTAAAAACATAGAAATTACAATTTCCTAGATAAAATTCCTTCCTTTCAAACAAAAGTTTTAGAGATGCAAAGTTATTCAAAAGTGATACTCTCCAAAGCACAGTCCTCAAAGTAAAAGCTTGGAGACACTGAAAATATATTAGGTTTATTGTCTGCTGGTTTGTAACTATGCTACACTGATCAGAATGAGTACAGAAATAATATGCTCTGTCTCTTTAAGAAGATAATGAGAGAAACACCAGGCACATTTTCTCTTCTGAGCCTGGCAGACACTCCCAGTGTAAAAAACCAACAAGACAGAAATAATTCAGAAATCAGCCTTTGAAGTATCTCTACTTTCACTGGAGAGTACAGTCTGTCTTCTGCATTTCAAATGTTCTACAGAGCTGTACACCTGCAGACAATATATTTGAACCAGGAACTGATTAGATTTAAGAGATGTATAGTAGCTTTCATACAAGAAATCCCAGTTCAAACTTTTCTGTGCCTGAGCCATAATTACAATTTTGTAAGTCAGTAAACTGAGACAGGCATCAGAGGCTCATTAACAGTTCTCCACAATAAGACTGACTGTGCCAAGATAACTTGATAGTTCTGACTGCTGTTGTACTGTGCCCATTGTATTACAATGTTTCCATGGATTTAATCAGTGCTTATTTATGCTTAAATGACGTTATTTGCATGCTAGAAAGAAAGAGATAGACCCAACAGATAACAAACAAATGGATAACGAACACAGAACAAAGATCCTGGATGAACAGGACTGACTGGAACATTAGCTACAAAAAAAGACTAAAATTTGCTGCATGAATTAAGCAATTCAAGACATAACAGCTTGCTCTATGGATAACACAGGAACCAATCATCAACCATCAAAACAAATTGCTGCTGACTTCGTACATTTCTAGTGTCTGTAGTAAGGTGTTACAAACACATTTTATGTATCTGTGAGAATACCATACATGGATGGAAATGGTGTTATTCCTGAAGAGCAGTTATTTAACTAAATTAATTTCTTTTTTTTTTGGCACTTAATGCTTCTACTCGAGAAAAGACTTAGTAGGACATACATAAAATGCACTTCAAGAAGACAAATATTACTTCAATACTCTTCTGTGCCACAGTTTGACAGGTACCAAAGAAGTTGAAAGTCCTCATTGCTATCATTGGCCTGTTAAAGTAAAGCTAAAAAAAGCCTTGATGCAAAGTTGCATGACATCATAAACGACCCCTGACTGCAGAAAGAGACAGAAGTACAGCAGTTGAACACCATCAACCCAGTGGTGATGGCAACTCACATGTCAGACCCCTAAGTGTACACTCAGCCAGATACCAGCTCCTAATACAAAAGGCAAAGACACCCTTGGTAATCAAGGGGTAACAGACATCAGAAGAAGGGCAGAAAGGGGCTTAGCTGTAATCTCTCCCCCCAGCATTACCGCTCTTCAATTTCATCTATTATTGTATCATAAACCTAACTTACACAGCAAAATTCCTTGGCTTAAGATGTGAGAAAAACCTTTGGAAAAGTCTATAGAAAGATACAGTTAGACATCAGACTGTTCATAAAGGATGTTGGTAGCTTACAGCTTTAAGAGGAGGTAAACCCACCAACAAGGAATTGCATAAAAAGCAATTGGGAAAAAAAACCAAACCAAGAACAACAAACATGGCATGGAGATCACGTGTCATCAGCTACTCGGGCTGTCAGTACTGGGGTCAGTTAAAGGTGGCAAGTCAGCAACCCCAAGCACTTGCTCCAGGACACCACAGAGGTTGACCTTCCTTCTTCAAAACACTAGTCCAGTCAACAGTGATTTTCTGTGGTTTCGAAATGCATTGTTACAATTTGAGAGTGGGGTGGTGGGGGTGTGTGGGTTTTCTGTCATTTCTACAGAGCATGAAAGGAAATGCAGGCACACATAAAATAACATTTAGCAAATGAACACTCAGAAATCTGTAGGGTGCTGACATCTTCCATAAAAATGGCACTCAATACTTACTGTGCACACATGAGGCCAGTTCTCAAGCTGATAGAGCACTTCTGTGCTAAGGTCCTCCCAGTACATTTCCCGATAGATCTGAGGCATCTTTGACACTCTGACACCACTGCTGTACTTGCTCAGAAGCTCCTTAATGCGACTTTGAAGTTCACTGACATCAGCAGCAGAAGAGCCAGGGGCAACAGTATGTGTCTCTGCAATGGATGTATTCAAGCTATCTGTTGGAAGAAAAATACAGTCTTGAAGTAAGCACAGCCCTACCAACAGAAACACAGATTATTACCTCCATACTTAAAAACTAAACATGGGAGCTGCCAGCCTAACAGCTCTAAAATGCAGATCTCCTGCCCAGCGTGGCCTGGTTCAGTCACTTCCTATAGCAAAGAACTACGCAAAACTCAGACATTTAGTAACTACCTAAAGATGAATTTTCAATCAGTGTCGTTATTTTCATAAGATGTTGCTACATGTTACTTCTGAAGGGATTCTGGAAGATATAGAGATACAGAACCTTCAGCCTCACCAAAGCTGAGACATTGCACTAAGGCAGTATCCCAAGACGGGCACAGGATAATTTCTTTATGAGTACGAAGATATAGAAAGATATGGCATGAAGACCAAGACTGTTCTTCTATATTCAGACAGGTGTACAAACCAGACCAATGATTTGCCTTTTGTTCCAAGATATGTCCTGAGGAAAAGTCTCCACCCAGCAGGCAGCCTTTCTGTGCTACTGCATCCAAGGAAGCCCTCCAGTGGAGCAAGGAAAGTGACAACTGGTCAGCTGCTCTGAGCAGTTTCATACATTGTGTGTAGGAATTAGGCAGTCATTATTCCAGGGAGAAGTTCACATCACTAGCTTACCTGCTCCCTCATCTCTACTCCTCTTCTCCCTTTGGTGGGGTGTATTTGCTACCAGACCTGAAGTTTCACAAATCAGTCTCAAAGAAAGCAACCATCATTTTGCAAGCCCATCAGCTGCACAACTGTTGAGCCACGCAGGCAGAAGAGTATTTTCTGGACAGATACATTAGTAATGTTGCTTACTCCTGAAAGGCAGGATTTCATCCTTACACCAGATTCCTACTCCAGGGGAGAATTTAAGCTTACTCCTCCTGTTTCCAAACTCCTCACATTGGCTTTGTGATTGGCTTTGACACTTACTGCCCAAAGTTTTTCCTAGAAGACTGCGAGGCAGACAAGCAAACACACATTTCCTCAGCACAATGGAATCAGAGTGAAAAGGTTCACACACAGAACTTGATTTCTCATCCAAACCTATCTTCATTCAAAACAATTACTAAGATTTTTTTTTGAAGATGATGCCCACTCTGAGTAGTCATCCAATAATTTCTTAGTAGGCATACCAGTTGACTCTGTGGAAGGGCTTCTGGACAGGTGAACTTGCAACTCCTTTTGAAACCGTGGTGGGACAGTCAGTCTCTTCTCAGACCTAAATTTGGAAAGAAAATTGCTTAAAATCACTCTTCTGTCTCTAAATAACATTCCATTTGCTTTTAAGACCTATACATAAAATAAAATGTATTCCACACACTCCTAGAAGGCCTTCTGCACAAGATGAGTAGTCACAATGTCCTTGTCAGGAAGACAACCTGATCAGCAGAAACAGGACAGATCAACAGGTGGTTCCTAGTTTTTACTCGTTTTTCTCATTATTACGAGAAACAAAACACAGTAAAAAGACATCAGCAAAGAGAAAGCATCTAGGAACACATAGGCATTCAAGGTCTTTTTGCTGTTGTTACTCTGTTAAATGGATTCTTCTCTGAAGATGTCTCCCTCTGAAAGCACACAAATGTCACGCTTGCAGGTGTTCTTCTGGGGTCTCCCAGAGAGCAGCAGCTTTTACTTGGGAGTACAGACTCCAAAATGAGCTCCTGACACTGAAGAGGGCATAGCACTGTGTAGCTCATCAAGACCTGGAAAAAAAAATCAGCTGTGGAATAATTACATACACTGCAAGCAAAAGGAAGCAAGAGATGGAGAAAGGAATTCAAAGACTAGGACCAAACACCTCCCAAAGGAAGAGCTGCACATACCCAAGGAAGGGTTGCACTGTAGAAGTCAGGGTAGCAACATTTCCACCATAGCAGGGCAGGTTGCTCTGAACCAGGCATCTCCTGACCAGAGCAGACCCTCCACATGCACAGGGCAGGCTTTGCAGAAGATCTCTGCCCATGGGCCAGAAAGGAGACTGGCCATCTCTGGAGTTCAGGGACAACAGCGGAGCAAGCCAAAAATCTCACCAGCTGCAGAAACACCAAGGGTGATTTCCACAGCTTCACCTGGACTCTCAGAAGGTAGGACAACAGTTCAAGTACAATGCTGTCAGAACAAGAAGTCAAGACCAAGTAGCCCTACGTATCATCACATTGACTTTTAATCAGAGCATATCCATGAATCAGAAAGAGACCTCCCACATTCACATCTCTTCTAAGGAGCATCTTAAAAGATTTAACACTCATTTTTCTCCCCTACTTCTATGCTGTCCCTGTTAATGAAACCATTGTTACTTTATCAGCTGTGGGGCATTACTTGTACCAAAGACCACACTTCTGCTCTGAGTCATGTCCCACAGCACTAGCTGTGAGGACAGGCACTGCCCAGCTCAGCAATTTACAAAACAGGGGTCATGCCCAGAACTCCCAGGCAGCACCAGACCAACTACAAGCACAGTTGCAAAACTCAGAAAGTACAAAAGGAAAGTCACCCACAAAAAAATCAAAAGTTACATTCACATCTGGCACTTGCTGGGTATCTGAAAAGCCTCTTACAACACTTACTTGCATTACAGAAAACCCTCTACTTTCTGGGCACAGCTCACATGCCCAAACAAAGCTGCAGCAATCTCTTCTTAGAAGGTGGCTGTGGCAGGCCATGCAGATTCTAGAAGAAATCCAGGATCCCACTTCTTTGTACATGTATTTACTAGTAGGGACAACTCCAAGCTGAACAGATACTCAAGCTAAAAAAGTCCTCTTAATGGAAGCAGACTCAAAAGAGACCATCACCTTTGCTGGGCAGAAAGCAAAACAATCCTATAAAATAGCCACATGGGTAGCAGAGACTGCCATGCTACCCCTGCCTGCCAATAGGAATCATAGCTGTGTTTTAGTCCTCAGTGCCACACACACTTGTATCACCCTAAGGCACACATAAGGTAACACAAATGACATTGCCTGCTGGGTAGGCCAGCCAGAACCGCTGTAAAGTTTCAGTGAGGAAGAGGGCAGATGTTCCCTGCTTAAGCCATGCCACGTGAGCACCTTGGAAAGGAACCTGGAACAGAGGACTGATGATTCCCTTCTGCTGCATGCAAAAGCTAATTGGATTTGAGATCCTCTCAGTATTAAGAGACTTCATGTAGGGTCTTCCTGGGCTTTCTGTTGTGGTTCAACAGTTTCCCACAACATGGGAAATGATGCTAACATCATCTTTGAGCCAAGTCATCATCAGTTTTGAGCCTTGCAATCAGACAAGTATCGTGTGATGTGCTGCTTGCTCACACAGATCATGATGGTCATACATCTCCAACAATGAGACAGAATACAGCCAGGAAGTGGCAGGGCCAACATGCTTCCCTTCAGTTTGCAGGTATGGACAACTCAGCTACTTGCAAGGCCTCATGCTCCTCAGCTGCTAGAAGCTTGCTCCCAACAAGAGGCCTTCTAGCCACACCAGCAGCCTGGCCCTTCACAAATGCCTGACCAGCCGTGCAGCCCTGCCAAGTCCCCAGGCATAGCTGCAGTTGAGCAGCTAGTCACGTCTCACTGCCACACATTACTGCCTCTCAATGAAGGGGAGCAATGCCCTTCCCTGCCAGTTGCCTTACCTTGGTAAGGCCCATGCCACCCCAGTCTGCTCTTTGGCCCTTGTACAGTGCTATCTAAGCAGCAGGGCCAGGTGGTGGCCAGTAGTGAATGGCTCCTGCTGCTTCAAGCAAGGGGGTCACCAAGCATCTGAACCTGTTCTCATCCACACTGCTGCTTTCCAGCTTCAAGGATCTCTGCAGTTAGCCTTACCAGCAAGGTCTCTCCCTGCTTCTGAGGATTTGCAGGCCCACAGCAACACAGTCAGGATAATCTGAAATATTGCTGCTATAAAGACAAGCATCTCAGACCCTGCAACAGCATCTCTAAGAAGGCCTTGGACAACTGCAGCTACCTTCAGCATCTCTCTGTTGTCATGTGAACGTGACAGAATGGGGAAGACAAACATCCGGTTCCCCTTCCACCTAATGCTACATAGTGGCAAGCCCCTGAAGCTGTGGTCATGAAAATCTCCGAAAAAAGTATCAGAGTGCTACAGAGGTGGCACACAGACTTCGGCAGTCACAAGGGAACCAGCATTTGCACCCTCACTGAGGAGCTTCACTGCATGATACTGGGTGGAGCACCAATACCTGTCAGCACCCAAACAAAACCTGCCACTAGCAGCACACCGTGTCAAGACAGGGAACACACATCTCCTATAGCAGGACAGATGCTCAACAGAAAAGGAGAAAACAGAGATCCCTATGTGCAACCATCAGAGCATGGATGTCCTTTCCTATGATGTGGGTACATGGAGGGGCAAGGTGGGTAACAGAAAATCAAAAACTGCACACAGATAATGGGTCACTCCAAACTGGGAAGTGGGGCAGAGACTTCAGTCCCTCTGACCTTCAGGACTTGTCTCAGTCAACCTGCACTGTGAAGGCTCAGCCACTCTCACAGGCAAGTGCTGGCACCCCTGCTGGAGCAGTGCCCTCAAGTCTGAGCCAGATAACTATGAGGCTGCTGTTAGCCCAGCATTTCTGGGGATGCTGCTCACAACTCCACTCATTTCCACATTGTTTTTTGAAGTCAGGACCTCCCGGCTCAAAGAAGCTTTCCCTCCTGCAATTCCCAAAGCACAAGCAACTACGACAGCTCAGGAGGTACAAAATGTCCCCAGCAGCAAGAACACTTGGATCTTGCCAGTCCTGATTCAAACTGGCCAAGATGAAACAAATTGTTTCAACAGTCACATGGCCACTGTACAACCTCGTATTCAAACAGAATATGAATCTCTACTCTCTGAACTCTCCCTTCACTATGTTCCCAAGCTAACAGGATAGCGTTTGGACTCATTGCAACAGCACAAGACATCTTCTCCTCCAAAACTACCTGGGCCAAAGCAGACTTTGCTTGTAGCTTCTCCTACGGTGTAGGACAGAAACAGACAACAGAAACAAAAGCAAAACACACACCTAAAAGGAGCTCAGAAGAAACTGCCAGAGATGAACAAAGACAACACAAGATGTAGCAGACTATATTAGGAATAGCCAGAAGAGGGGTGACATCTACCTAATTTTATTTCAAGCATTACAAATCTTTAAGTGCTATAAAATACTTCCTGGCCTTACAGTAACTAACTTGGAGAAAACTCTAAGTCTTTTTGCTCTGCCTGAGGCAAAGTGCCTCTGCCTTTCAGGGAAGTGCCATTTAAAAAAATGCAGTTCATCTGCACACAGAGAAAATTGAAGGTCCAAGCACAGCTGATCCCACATTTTTGAGTCACAGCAGGATGGCTTGGCCCTTCTCTCCTCTGCACAACAGACCCCTGATGGCACATGAGATTGATGCAAGTGGCTGGGGCAGGACGTGCCTGCTATCTGAGGATCTTCCAGAAAGAGCAGGCATCGCGGCAGGATTAAGCTGTTGCGCTGCTCTGTGCCACCTCACAGCTACGCTGCCGTGGAAGCGGCACGCCGCTGCCGTTTCCATTCAGCGCCAGGCTGACTTCCAACCCAGCCCGGCTTGGAGCCCTCCCCCTGCAGAGGATTACCGCCACAATCACAGCTCCGGTGGGCTTAGCACAGCCACAATGAGCAACAGCAAACACTTTCTCACCACCATCAGCTGACGGCCCAGGGCAGCCGAAAACAACACAGAAAGAAATGATGGGGCAGCAGCTGACTAAGCCACCCGGATTAGAGAGGCTCAAACGAGGCTGAAAACCAGCATGGACCGCTAACCCAGCAGAACTGCAGCTCCAGCCCTCAGCTCAACTCACCCAAACACGGTCAGGTGGCTCCTGGCTCCGAGCACACTGAGAAAGGACACGAACACTGACATTGCAACACACAAGTCAGGCAAGAGGGAGAGAGCAGCCACCTGCAGACAACCATCACCCTCAACATGCACATCACCTGTCCCTGTAAACAAATCTACTCTTCCTGCTTTCTGTCACACTGGCCACAACAGCTCCCTCCTGGGCCCAAGCAACAGCCCCACACTCCCTTGCTGTGACACCTTTGACTGCATTTCTCCCCAGAAGACATGAAAACAGGCCAAGAGCACAGGCTAGCTATGGCAGCATCCAAAAAGGCAAAACGTCATCTATCTCCTTCCTGGGGTACCATCCCCTGTTCAGACTTCACCTTCTGCAAGGGCAGGAGCCTGGATTCCCACTGGATCCCAAAAGGCACTACTTGCATGGCAGCATCGAGAGGTCCATCACATTTCATTTCCCCTCACTTGTGCGCACAGACACACACACATGCACACACTGACCTGTTTACCACAGTGACATGCCTCTGCATGGGGATTTCTTTAGGTGGTCCACTCCCAGCAGCTGAAGGTAAGGCAGACCGAGCACTCTCCACAACAGGTTTCACACCTCCACATGCTACTTCTCTGCCTCGGGGCAGGCGGGGAACAGGCCTCTTACTGCCTTCTTCTGGCATGTTCAAAGACCGGGGCTGTCGCAAAGTTCCTTTGGGCTTTCCTAAAGAGTTTGAAGATGCGGCCATGAGTAGCATTCTCCTCCACCCAGTGTACCTCCACCTCCCCAGGCACCTCCTGCACTGCCATCCAAAGGGTTTCTTCTTCTCTACTTTGGCTTGTGGGCACCTGAACTCACACCACACAGCAGAGGTGATCAAGTAACACCCATAGGGGAATACACCATGCTAGCGCTCAGGCCACACTAGGATAAACAAGCTCTTAGTCACTTCGCTGTTTATGTGCTGCATCAATTCTGGAGGTTACAGACATTTCCAAGGGGATTGATATGCAAGACAGTGAATCAACCTGCCTTTATAATCCCTGTCGTTCAACTGGGATATGAGCCACCAGCTGAGCTTCCCAACTGGCATCCTTCTAGAAGAGCAAGAAGCAGCAAACGCTTCATTACAGTCAACAACAGGGGAATACACACAAACTATGAGACCCACTGCTGCTCCAAGCTGCCAGCCTGCAAATGGGTCTTGCCTGGGCTTAATCCTGGGCCCGATTCTGGGCCCACTTCCACAGATAGTCATAAAACAGCACAGCAGTGAGGAAAACCTGACACACACTTTCAGGAAAACACTGCTACAGCAGCTGATGCAAAAGGTAAGAGGTAAGAAGAGCTGTAAATGGGCATGAGAACTTTTGTGGCACTGGCATCAGCAACACGAGCCACTGAAACAGCCACAATGATGCTGCAGGGACTCCTTCTCACTGTGAGGGCATGGCTCAATCCTCCCACTCCACAATGGGCCTATGCCAGACTTAAAGAACAAGCAGGCTCATTGCCACATTTCTTGCCTGCATCTCAGCTGTGCTTCTCACAGAAGCAGGAGCATGTGAAAGTGAAGCCAAGCATCCTCCAAGAACTTTCTTTTTCAAGATCATTCACATCTCACATACACATTTGAGAATGGCTTTCTCTCCGATCATGGCTTTCAGACATAAGCACCCTTGTCAAGAACATTCATCCTCCCAGGAGCTCTCCATCTGGACCATCTAACTTGTGGCCATTAGTGACACATCCTCACAGTCAAGACTTTTGCTGCAGCAGGTGCATAGTTTTGTCATAAAGGCAGGCAGGCCCTCTAGAGTTGCCTGTGGCTTACCTGATAAACTGACTGGAGACGTGTTTTTCAGCCTCATCTGACAGTTCACCTGCCGGACTGTTTTCTTCTTGGAACTCCTCTGTCGGGCCACCAGTTGAGCAACTCGCACAGTTTCACTGCAACTAACAGCATGGCAAATGACCTTATTGGAGCAGGAAGGGGACAGGGGAAAAAGCAGTCAGTGAGGCCCATGCTCATCCACAGAACCACTTGCATCCCTTTCCAAGCCTGTAACTGCTGGATCATGCAGGCTGGCAGGCAGCTCAGGAAAGGCTTCAGCAGCAGACACGGATCTAGGAGACCTCACTCTCCTTTTGTGAAACCCCAGAAGAAACCTCAGTGAACCTCAGAAACCAGCAAAGCAGACAGCCAGAGCCTCTCCATCACCTTTCCACATTAGGCTGTGCCACTCTGAGAAACAGCCTGGTTTCTAACTTCCATCCCACAAGCCCACAATCCTGCTTTATAACTCTGGGAAGCCATGGGGTTGCAGCCTGTCCTTGTTCCACCTACCAAGGCTCACTAGAAGCTCTGGCACCATGCTGACCCTGTGGAGCAGGGCTGCATTTGCCCCACTTACCAAAGGAACCGCACAACTATCCTGGTGCACCAAACACCTTGGAGGCACTGGGTTGACCTCCAACAACAGCCCAGCCTTGGACAAGCTCACAGCTATCTCCCTGCCCAACTTCATGGCCTCTTGTCTCAACATCCTTTCACCACAGGCCATCCCTTGGATGGATACAGGAACTTGGCCTTGGCAAGACCCCAAACCATGTGCCTAGCACGGACTTTGCCTCACAAAGAAGCTGCATGCCCAAACTTTTGGGCCATTCAACTGTTGCAAAGGCAGCTGGATGAGTACTCCTCCAGGACCCTGTAAGGACAAAGGCAGTCACTCCAAAAGCACTAAGTTAAAACCAGAAGTCTGTGGTCTCAGCTATGTTCTGCGGTGATGGCACAGGTTGAGAAAGGGCCCCTTTCTCTGCAGTGCCATGGGGCCAGCACTGCTACCTTGCTAGCCATGGCCTCAAACAAACACCAGAGATGACAATTTTGCACAGGAGCAGGGCAAGAGAAACTCAGGGACTTGACCAGCACCTCCAAAAGGCATCTTTTCTCACAACCAAGACAGGGCAACCAAAACAGAAAAACAACAAAAGCAAGAGATTGCTAACAGCAACAGCTTGTTCCAGGGATCTTCTCAAGTCTCCCAGAGTGACCCAAACAGCCCAGGAAAATATGGGCAATGGATGACAACACTAGAAACCAGGCAACTCCTCCAGCAGCACTCTCCAGCTCATCCTTCCCCCTCCTCTTCTGCACATCCAGCACCTTTGCTGGGCTGGCTCAACACAGAGCCACTGCAGGGAGGGCCTCTCCTTCTGAGGGACAGCTCTAGGCCAGGAGCTCCTGCTCAGAAATCAGACAGTGTACCTGCTGCACAGTCAGCACTGATAAAAACAGCAATCCAGCAGCCTCACCACTGTAGTGATTAAATGCCAGGAAACACAGAAAAACTGAGTCTGGAAGACATTGCTACAGTCCATGTCATACAGCATCTTTGCGCAAAGCGCCATCAACTAGACCTAGTTACTCAGTCAGGTGGTGGAATATCTTCAAGAACAGAGAATTCTCAACCACTCTGGACAACTTCTTCCATTGTTTAGCCAGCCTCACTGTAAAAAAGTGGAGGATTTAATGTTTACATGGGACTGCTTTTATTTCAATCTGCTTCTGCTGTCTCTTGTCTGTTCACTGAATACCAATGAGAACTGCAGATGGAGTCTGGCTCCATGGTTTTTTTACTCCCTTCAACAGACATTAGTACATATGGGTAAGACTCCCCCGAGCTTTCTCTTTTCCAGCACGAGCAATCCCAGATCTCTGAGCCCTGTATCAGAGATGTTCCCGCCCCTTCATAATCTTCACAGTCATTCAACGAACTTGCTTCAGTGTGTCCATGTCTGTCTTGTTCTGGGAAGCTCAGAACAGGATGTTGTTTCACCGCTGCTGAGAAGAGGGGAATAACCACCCCCATCAGAGTGCTGGCAACATTCTTCCTAACGAATCCCAGTATGCTGTTGGTCTCCTTTGCTGCAATGGCACACCACTGCTCACTGTAAACTTCGCACCCACCAGAACTCCAGGAAATGTCTTTGCCAAGCTACTTTTCAGCTTGTCAGCCCCAAAACTATAAAGGAACATGGGATTTTTCTTCTCCAGGTGCAGGACTTGGCATTTTCCTACACTGAACTTCATAGTGTTCCTGATGATCCATTTCTCCAGCTTCTTGAGATCCCTCTGAACAACAAGGATATCAATCTGCTCTATCAGTCTTCCCCATCATCTACAGACTTGCTGAGGATGATCTCTGTCTCATCACCTAGGTCATTCATGAACATGTTAAACAGCAGTTCCTGAACATATACTCCCAGGGCACATCACTTTTAAGTGGTCTCCCAATGGTTTTTGTGCCACTGTTACAGAAGAGGATATTACAAGCCTTACTAAAATTCAGATAAACCACATCCAATGCTCTCCATTCAACCAATCATCTTATTTTGGAAGGGTATTGATTTGGTTTTCACTTCATAAATCCATATTGACTTGCCTTCTCATCTTTCAAGTGTCTGGAACAGCTTTCCAGGATTAGATGCACGACACCTTTCACACAGTTCAACATCAGGCTGATCAGCCTGAAGTTTCTCCTTCCCACCCTACCTGGTGAAGGGTGGTGCTTTCTTTCAGTCCTCAGGAACCTCCCACAAACTACCATGACCTTTCCAGGGTAACTGACACCTGTGGGTGCACTCAACAAACCCATGGACTTGTGCCTGTTCAGTTTTTTCAAATGTTCCCTATCCTAATCCTCCCCCAAAAAGGCCAAGACTTCCTTGCCCTGCACTTTCCTTTGCATATTTCTACATTATCTCTATATCCCTCCCAGCTCACCCAATTCTGCTTCTACCTCCTGTATGCATGCTTACAATGTTAGATTTAAATCAGGAGCTCCTTCCTCACCCACATGTACCTTCTCCAACCTTGCTTAAGAGAGAGACTTTCTC
>VZRR01011259.1:0-10679 GCA_013398015.1 Oreocharis arfaki | reverse complement strand
GGGGGGGGGTGGTGTAAAATTAAAACCTTTGACGATCTGGGCTCCTGTCCCAGGTATGTGCCATGCTCTGTGTGTCCGTGTTTTTATTTCAGAGTCCAGAACAGGTCTCTGCTTTCCCTCACCCGGGCTCTGGGTTTCCCCTGGGATCAGGAGGAGCTGGATGAGGACAAGAACTGCTGGAGACACGCAGGGGTTGGGAAGGAACAGCTCCTGCTGCTCGGAGCCTCCAAGCACAGACAAAGATTTCCCATCAGCAAACCAGCCCCTGCCCTCTGATCACCCAGGCAGTCAGGGATTAAATACCCTCGGGAATTAATTGATCTTTGAGGGCTTGATTCTCCAAATGAAGGGTTTTAGAGAGATCACAGCTTTCTGCTGCTCCTTTCTCTAACAGAGGAGGGAGCATCACAGGGCTGATTAACTCGCAGTAAAGGCCAAGCAGACAAAAAACCAGACCCGAATCTACTGTAACCTCTTAAAATCTTTATTAATCTGTTTCCTTTTTTTCTTTTTAATTTTTTTTTAAATTTAATTAGCACATGCATAAAGTGTCAACAGTTTGGGGTTAAGATGACATCTCCTGAACAAATGTAGTTACAAGCGGTGCCTCGGATCGCTGCAGGTTTCCTCTCTACCCTGTACAGAAGGAAGCTCGAGCTGCGACCGACGTCATCCCTACCTTTCCATCCTCGTGTCACCACAGGCAGAACCCACAACACTGGGGAGAAATACACTTGTTCACATGTAGCAACTGGGCAGGGGAGATAGAGACGGGCAGCAACATCTACTCACCTACTGACTATGTGCACATGGTTAAAGACCCCACCAGACAGTGAACATCTCCTTCGTTAATCTTGGCTTTATAGCAATGGGCCTCAGTCATGGCCTGGAGTGGGTGGCCCTCCCTTGGGAAGGTGCCTGTCTCCCATCAGCTCCTTCTAGCAGGTGGCAAATCTAAGGAGATACAGTAATTCTTCTGCTGTGATTACAAAATGAGCCTTTCGCAGGAGCATCGGGGCAGCCCCGCTGCTGCCGAGGTGTCCCTGTCCCCTCTGTGCCACCCCTGCGCAAAGAACTGGAGCCAACCTCCACGAAGAGCAGCCCAAGCCCTGGCACCTGGCCCTGCGTGTGATCAGTTGGTGCCAAAAGGGGAGAAAACTGCTTTGAAAATGCCCATCTGGGGCTGGCAGCTCACTGATGCTCTCTTTCAGGAGGATTGGTGCCTCAGCGCTCCAGGAGCTCTCCTGAGCTCAGAGTTTGGGTAGTGCAGAGGAGGTTTGGGGATCTCTGAGGTGCTCTGACTCACAGGGCAGAGGAGATGATCAATTCCCCCCAGAATAACTCTCCTACAGCACCTGGCCTCACCCAGAGGTGTTTGTGCTCCTGCTGCCTCAGAAGGGGATGGAAAACTGGAACGAGGTGGCTCCTGTCCTGCTGCAGCAGCTGGCATTGTCCCAGCAGCCCCGGGCTGGGACAGCAACAGCAGGAGGAGGAGGAGGAGGAGGAGGAAGGCTCTCCTGAATGCTTGCCCCATGACAGCAGCAACCCAGAGCACGTGCGTGTCCCACAGCAAAGCGGTGACAGGGTTTGTCCCCTCCCCACACCCCCCATGGCCCGTGGGCACTGCCACATGCCCCCAGCTTACCGGAGCAGCTTTCCTTGGGCTGGCCAAGACCGGAGTGGAAACTGCTCCCCGAGCCACTCCTGTGGAAGGAGGGATCCCAGAGGATCCCACGGGGTCCGGGCAGCTCCAGGTTTCCACTCCAGGTGAGCTCTGCTCATTCCCAGCACAGCAACACCCACCCTGGGCAGCTCCCCGGCCATGCCAGAGGCACCTCCAGGAAAGGCACTTGTGTTGTGAGGAGCTGCCCTGGCCCCACGGTGTTCCCAGCAGGAATGCTGGATCCGAGCCCTCTGTGTGACACCTGAAAGCAGAGGGCAGGAAGGTGCCAGCACAGCTCAGCATCACCCCAAACTCCTGCTGGGGACGCCCTGCTTCAGATCCCCCCAATGTGTCAGGCAGCCCCAAAATTAAGGAAGTCTATGAAGGTGAGGAGCCATCAGCCTCAAAATGTCCTAAAAAAGCATTTTGGAGAAAAAGGGGTTTTTTAATTTGTGATGATTTGAGCAGGTTGGATGGGACTTGGGGCAAGCTGGGCTCGTGGAAAGTGTCCCTGCCCGAGACAGGGGGTGGAAACCAGACTGGAAATCCAAACAGCTCTGGGATTCTGTGATTTCCTTTCTTTTCCTCATCTGCTCTGATCTCAGACAAAAAAACACCACGAAGAGCAGCCCCATTTGAAAACTGGCCAGAACTGCAGTTTAAGCTGAAACACCTCAGTGTAAAATGAAATTCGGAGGGGGACCAGTGAGGGGGGTGTTGCTGCTCATGATGATGATTTTTGGAGGCCTGGCCGGGCTCTGCCAAAGCTGCTCCTGCTGCCAGCAGGAAATCACCAGATCTCCACGGGCATCACAGGAATGTCCCTGGCTCCAAGTCCTCTTCCTTTTTAACACAAGACTTCCATGGTTTTTCCATGGCAAGAAGTGATTTTCCATGGAGGCAGCGCTCCCAGCTGAGGCACCAGGCTTGCAGCAGCACCGGGAAGAGGAGAAAATCAATGGGATCTGAAACACTTGAGCTGGGGAGGGGCCTCCAGAAGCACCTCCTGTACAGGCAGGAGGCCCCCTCCCTGCTGCTCTGGGGGTGATGTGATTATTGCTTTTCCTTAAGCACCAGCTTCCTGGGACCTGATTTTTGGAAGTGGCTCTGGTGGCACCTGCTTCATCCCGCTGCTGGCTGCCTGGGAAGTGCTGCTGTGCCCGACCTTCCCTCGAGGGCCGAGGGAAGGAAAGGGAACAGTTTATCCTTCTGGAAATCACGTGTGAGTCGTCTGTTTGCTTTTTAGCTTTGTCGGTGGGATTTTTTGTTTGTTTGTTTATTTTTAGATACGTTTTTTTATTTTTATTTTTAGATTTCGCAGCTGAGCGACCCCATATCAAAGGCTCAGTTTTCAATTGTCCACCCTCATGGTTTACTCACTGCAGCCTGTGGATCATGAATGGTCCAGAGGAGCTGCTGCCTTTTAACACTTGAAATGCAGCAGTAAAAGCTGTGAGCTCGCATCCTTCCCTCTCAGATGGTTGTTCTGCAGCACGTTTTATCTTTATTGTATTTGAGATAAATGCCAAATATATATAAATACCAACACCTAAAACAAGGGGGAGCAAAAGCAGCTGCTCTGGCTGCCGGGGGATGCTTTGGGGCTGCACCCCACAGGGACAGACCCCCAAGGAGGGGATGAGGCAGAGCTACAAACGTGCCAGAAGTGCCCTGTGGGCACCTCCACCACTCCCTGGCTGCACACAAGGTCACGAGCTCCTCTCTGGCTTCTCAAAGCCCTCCCTGGCAGAGCCTCTGTGGCCTGAGTTTCTCCATCCTCACCTCGAGACAGCTTTCCTGGAGACCTGACTCAGCTCCTCTCTGCCACAGCTCAGTCCCACGCTGACCTGGAGAAGATTTATTCCCCTCACTGCCCTTTGTGGCTTTGCACGGGATTTGACCTGACTGAGGTTTCCCCTGCGCAGGCTGCTGAGAGCATGAGCAACCTAAAATGCTGGGCTGGCTTCTTCTTGCCTTATTTCCTCCTCTCTGCACTCTTAACCTTACACAGAACCCAGTGTTGGAATTACCACTGAGCTGAAAATCCCCCGTGGGATTAGCCCCGTCCCCTGGGACACGTCCCACCCTGCCACCGTGGGAGAAGTGGGCAGGGAAAGGCTCCTTTCACACACACTTGGGCTCACAACAACCAGCGTTAAATGCTGTTCCTGGGAGCAGTGAGAGGTTAGAGGCACCTCTGGAAGTGGCACTTGGGGGAAGATCCCTACTGGGAGATGCCCACGGGAGGGGGAAGCATCAGCGGTGATGTCCGTGGCCTCAGGGTCCTCTCAGGCCGTATTTCAGACATCAGCTCGGATAATGGCACATCAGCTCTGCCTTCAGGGGACGCCGTGGCCGAGCATTTTCCATCCAGCTCTTGCCTGGGCGTTTCCCTCAGTGAGAGCCCATCCCTCGCTGCAGGCTCTGCCTCAGCCCGGTGACAGCACCAGGACGGTGTCCTTCCTTGGGGACATCCTCTTGTCCTCCTCCCACCCTGCCTGTGGGGGTTGGGGCAAACACCCCTTCCCTGAAGCTCTCAGCTGTGGGGTTTGGTTCGGTTTTTTTATTCCCTCCACCAGCAAAATACAGGCACAGTTTTCACCCAGACAAGGTGGAGCTTGAGACAGCGAGCCTAGAAAGCCTGGGGTTTGTCCAAGAAAGATCAGATTCACACAAAAAACCCCGTTTTGATTCTCAAAAAGACTGAACTACTTCAAAGTCCAGGTTTGGGCTGTAAGTGTCTGAAAGAGGACGTTTTCCAGAGGCTGTCCCATGAACTGGTGGCAGCCCTAAGGGTCACCAGGTGGCTGCCGCGGTGCTCCCAGGCACGATTCCCACCCCATCCATGGTCATCCCAGAGAGCACAGCTGTGTGGGGGCTGGGAAAACCCCACCCCGAGGGCACAGGGACCCATTCAGGGACAAACCCAGCGCGGCTTGGCTCTCCTGGACTTTGCTCAGGCACTTCTGCATGGGGGAGTGGAGGGGCAGGAGAGCCCCGCCGCTGTCACCAGCGGGGGGACGTGGTTGTGGCGCTGGTCAGGGGTCACCTAAGGGAGGGACAACAGTCCTCAAGGTGCTGCTGCCCAGTCGAGGGTAAATTCATGGGTGAGTGAGCATTTGAGGCTTCTAAAGTGCAGTGCAGGTTACATGGTCTTTGCTGTAGACTGTAAACTCCTCAGAACAGACTCCTTGCCCCTACTTTTATTTATTTATTTATTCTTTTAATCTGTAAAGTGACATTCCAGCTGAGAAAATCTTACCCCTAAAGAACTACTACTACTACAGGGAAAACAGGAATCTCGGTGAAAGGAACAGCCTGTGCTCCCCTTGCCAGCATCCCATTGCTACAACCTGCCTCCCTCCAAGCAAAACTTCCACTTCTCCTTAAAGCTGAGGTGTAAATTCAGGCTCAGGGGAGTCTGCAAAGCTTCTGTTCAGGCTGTTGGGTGTCTGGAAAGGGAGAGAGAGATGGAAAAGTTGCTGGGAGGAAATTTGAGGGCTCTACTGTGGAAAGAGCTCTCTGAAGAAGCCAAGTTCAGCCTCAAGTTTGTCACTGGAGTAAAACCTTGCCAAGGTAAAACAGCTGTGAAAGCAGGAGCTCTCGTGGGGTGGGATGATTGCTCCTCTCTAGGTCTCTTGCCAGGGTGGAAAACTAGAAATTGCAAACTGCCCAATCCATTTTCTCTTCAGGACACTGACCCTCTAAGTGCCACCAGCCAGCCCCAGGGGTCACTCTCAGTCAGGGAGACGCTGGTGCAATGCCAGCAGTGAACGCTGCAGGACTTCCACCAACCTTCAGAAACCTGAGCAGGACCAGCCTTCACGCCTGGTGTAGCTTCATGGGCACAGCGGTGCCCACAAGGTCCCTTTTCAGATGAGCCTGGGATGTCCAAGAGGTTCCTGATGGACCTCAAGGACGACAGCCTCTCATTAATACCTCCAAGCAGAGCCCCATTCACTGTTCCACTGACTCCAGCCCAATCCCCCTGTATGCACACAGGATATTTCCCACCCTCCCCTCCGCTGACAATCATATTTATTATTTTTAATCTGTGCCCATAAATTGGCAAGTAGGGGGAAGCAGATAAAGTGGAAAGAGGAACTCTCGGGAGATCAGTTGGGCTCATTAAATGTTTGGCACTCCGTGATCATCCCCTGGCAATGAAATGCCACTGCTGTATTTTAACAGGGAACACGATACCTTAATGTACAGGAGAATCTCCTCAGCCCAATTCTGGTACTCTTGAGAGAGGAGAAATTCAATCATCTGTGACCTGGATTGTATTTTTTAATGTCTGCCAAGCTAGATAAAATATTTAAATATTCACTTTTATATCAGCCCACACGAGGGTTTGAGCATTTCAGGTTGTGTAACATGGCATGGCCTACTTTGGGGAGAACGCACAGAAATAGGCACACACGTACAGGACACAGCGTGTGCAGCATGTGGGGCAGACAGACAGTGTTAATTAGCATGGCACAATCCCAGCAGCACCAGCCCAGGGCAGCCAAGGAATTGGTGCCGCTTCTGTTGGATTTCAAAGGTCACCCAAGCAAAAACCAGGTGAATGTGCCTCAAATAAAGGTGGTCAGGCGTGGCCGAGTCCCTCAAGTGAAGGCACTGAGGATGGGATGCCTATGGTGGGACTGGGGCTCTCAGTGCCACCATGTGGCATTCATGTTCCAGCTTGGGGATCCTGGAGGTCTTTTCCCACCTGAATGATTCCTGGGCTTGTTGGGAGGGCTGGGAAGAGCCAGGTGTGCCACGGTCAGACCAGAAATGGGTGTCCAAACCCAGCCTGAGGTTACAGCTCCACCAGCCACTTCTCTGGGATGAGGATGGGGGATCCCACCCCTGCTACCAAGGCACCTTAAGGGTTTCCACAGCAGTTGTGATCCCTGGAAGAGGAGGATCGTGGTGTTTCCAACCAGCTGGCAGTGCTGGGAGGTCGTGATGCTGCTGGCTGGCTTTGGAGGTCAGAATGTGAAATGGGTTTGTGTTATCAGTGGATTTCCTTCAGCAGAATAGGAGGGGTGAGGGTGTGCTGGGATTGCTGGGGTGCCCGGTGGGGACATGGTGTAAGAACATAAATGTGTGAGGAAATGGGGGTGAGCCTTTCCCGCCCCTCTGGCGCTGCCAGCTGTGCCCTGCTGGTGTGCCCTGTGCACAGGGCAGGCAAGGCCTGAGTGACCTAAATGACCTTTAGGGTCCCTTCCAACCCTCCTAAGATTGTCAATGGCACCAGCTGTGACAGCAGCAGGGCTGACTGCCAGTCCCAGCACAGCACAGTGAGGCGACAGGCCAGTGGGAGGCTCCAGGGACAGCCCTGACCTGCCACACACCAGTGGAGTCCTGCCCCAATTACCACGGTCCCATGTGACACGCACAAAGCAACTGGTGCATGAAAAGAAGGGACTTGATCTTTCAGGGGCACTGGGCTGCTCTCCAGCTCCCACCAGCACTGGCTCGGCTTTGCAGAACTGGGACGGCCACAGAGCCAAGGGATGAGCTGGTCCTGTGTGTCCCCAAGCTCCTTCCTGGGGCCAGTGGGACTTCTCAGCTCTGCTGGGTCCCCACAGCAACTCTGCAGCCCCTCGACCTCTCTAACAGGTAAGAGCAGCTCCACCAGCCCCTGCTATTTTCTCTCTGTCACAAAGGGTTCTTACTCTAAGTTACCTGAATAAACCCAATTTCTCTTCGCTTACAAAGAGTTTTGTGACTGTATCTGTATGAACAATGCTCCACCACCTTAAACATCGCCCCGAATTTTCACACCACTTCCTTCTGAACCTGCTCCAGGCCAAACCCCAGCTGCCTTCCCAAGGAAAGCACATCCTGGGCATTGCAGGGGCTCTCTGTCTTGGCCAGCCTTTGGAAAAAAAGCTCTCGCAGCCGTTTCCCTGCATCTCAGAGGGTCAACACCAGAACTGAGAGCTCTCAGTGAGCACCAGGAATTTCCTGGCCCCCTGCAGGGCACTGTGTCTCCCTGCTTCCTCTGGTCAGGAGGTTTTGCAGATGAGCTATTCCATGCATCCTGTTGCTCTGCTGTTTCTTGCCTTGCCCTCTCCCACATCCCAAATCCATTCTGCCCCTCTGCTCAAGCCCACCTGCCACCACAGCTCCCAGCCCAGGTGTGGAGGTGTGGAAGGTGTCACATCCAAGGGACAAGAGACCATTTTCTCCCAGTGAAGAGAAGGGGATGAGCTCCTGGGGGGCATTTCGCAGCTGCTGGGCAGAGGATTCACCACATCTGGCCATGAGGGGTTTGTCACAGGGGGCAAATGTACAGATGTTGGGACATTGCTCAACGCCAGCATTTCCCAGGAAAGCTGCAACCTGGTCTAGTGGAAGGTGTCCCTGCCCTTGGCAGGGGGTTGGAATGAGAGGGTCTCTAAGGTCCCTTTCATCCCAAACCATTCCAGGATTCTGTGAATTTAAGGATCAGCATTTGGGTCTCAGCCTTATCCTCCCACCTCTTTTACAGGTCTGGCTGCTCCTACACAGTCAAAATACTGCTGTAGTCACCATCACCTACAGGGCTACTGGGAGAGGCAGGGAACTGGGCACAGAGCCCAGGCTTTCCCCATTCTGGGACCTGTGGTATGGGGGAACACAACAGAGGGCCTGGGGACACCACACTGGTAAATCCATGGCTGGTCCTGGCCCATTTTCCACAGGTGGGGAACCTCTCCCAGCTCCCTGCAGGTTTTCACACCTGCCTCTGATATTTCCAGTATTCCCCATCTCTTTGCTCTGCCTTCCTGTGCCTCCTCCCTGAGCAGCTCTGTGGAAAGTCTTCCACGAATCCTGCTCTGTTTTGATGGGAAAACAGGTATTTTCAGTGCTGTAAGAGGGGCCTGGTTACCCAGCTCCTCCATCAGTGCCCAACCATGGGACAGGGGACGGAGCAGGATCGGGTAGGGGGAATCAGTGCCTGGGTCTGAGCTGATCTCAGCTGTACAGGCACAGTCTGAGGGCCTGCAAAGTGCAAGGTGAGAGTTTACCTGAAAGCAGAAGATTGTCTGACTCACTTTTTCTCAAATAACACTGAAATGGTGTCATGCTAAGGCCAAGGAGAGCTGGGCTTGGGGAAGCTCCCTGCACACCTCTGCTCCCTTGCTGGGAAAGGTGAGACAGGCCTAGACAAGGCTGTGTCTCCCTGCCAGCCACACAAGCCTTGCCTTCCCCCTTTGCTCCCGGAAAACCAGCTCCAAGGATGGATACAGGCTCAGGTCACCAACGCCTTGGTCTGCTCAGGCAACCCGGTCTAGCAGAAGGTGTCCCAGTTCTAGCTGGACCAGATGGGCTTCAAAGGTGCCTTCCAACCCAAACCATTCCATGATTCTCCAGGGAACAACAACACGACGGCGTAAAGGAGGCTCCTGCCCACCCGCCGCCTTTGGAGCTGCCTGACCCCAAAACCGCCAGCAGCAGAGCGTCCCCAAGCCCACACAGCCACCCCTGCGCTCCCGTGGTGGCACCAGCTGTGCAAACAAGGCTTCTTCTCCAGGAGCTTCTCGTTATCACAATTAACATTTAGCTGAAAAAGCACTGCTGCCTCTGGGGCTCCCTTCTCTCGCAAAGCATGCTCAGGGCCAGTCTCCGGTCTTGCTCCAGGTGTAAATCTGGAGTAATCCTATTAACCTGCCTTCAGAGGATTTTGGAAGTCATTAACTGTGAAGGTGCTGCTAATTTCTGGTCTCACTGCCTCCAAGGTGTATCCTACCAGTGCTGCTGCTGCTGCTGCTGCTGCTGCCGCCCAAAGGGTTTTTGACATAGTGTAAAAGCAAAGCTCCTGACCGAGCGGGGCCACCCGCGCCCGCCGGCAGCGACGTTGGGGAAGGCGCCTATACACACCTGGAACGGGGCCGGGAGCTCCCCCCACCCAGCCCGGGGCCCCTCAGTCCGACCACTCGTTATCGTCCAGCTCGGAGTCGTCGTCGGACTCGCTGTACTCCACCGCGATCCGGCGCGACAGGATCGTCGCCACGTCATTGCCCACAGGCTCTTTTTTGGCCTCTTGTTCCCACTGCTCCTGGACTTTCCGGAGCTGGATTCCTACGGGAAAGTGGGGAAGGCTTTAGGGGCAACCCATGAGTGCATCTGATGTGCAGCATCCCCCCACTCATGAAGTATTGGCTGAAATGAGAGGGCTGCTGCCCTGGTGGTTATAAAGTTATAGGGGATAATAGGATAGGATTGGTAGGACAAAGGGGAATGGCTTTAAACTGAGAGAGAGTAGGCTTAGACTGGATGTCAGGAAGAAATTCCTCCCTGTGAGGGTGGGGAGACCACGGCACAGGGTGCCCAGAGAATCTGTGGCTGTCCATCCCTGGCAGTGTCCGAGGCCAGGTTGGATGGAGCTTGGAGCACTCTGGGATGGTGGAAGGTGTCCCACCCATGGCAGGGGGTGGAATGGGATGGGCTTTAAGGTCTCTTCCAACCCAAACCCTTCTGTGATTTTATGCAAGTGTGTGATTACAAAGCTGTATCATAGAATAAAGCTCCTCCTCTGCTTCCACTCAGCCTGAAGCTGCGGAACCTTCTGGAAGGTTAAATTTACCACTTGACCTGAAGATTTGCCAGAAAGGGAAATATGAGCGACCTCGGAGCACATCATCCACTCCAGCCTGGGAGGCAGCCACGTGCCTGAGACCTGCCAGCGACCCGTGGGGCTTCATTCCACCTCCAACTACGGGTCCCCCACCTCTACGCTGCATTTATTCCCCCTCAAGCTCCCACCACACTCACCCATCACCTGGCCACCAAGGGCTCATCTCGCCGGGCCAGTGCCCCGCACTCACCCCTGCGGATGGCAGCCAGCAGGTCGCTCCGGGCATCGCTCATGGGCATCAGCGGGATCTGCGGCTTCCGCGGCTCCACGGTGGGCGCGGGCGGCGAGGCGGAGTGCGCTGGCGACGCCGACACGGCCGGGGGCCCGGGTGGTGGTGGCGGCGGGGCCACCGGGGGTCCCATGGGGCCGGTCTGCGGCGGGGACGCGGAGTAGGGGCCG
>VZRR01011256.1:98615-131656 GCA_013398015.1 Oreocharis arfaki | reverse complement strand
TTTTCAGCCCCAACTTCCCTCCGCCACCGCCCGGCGCCGCCGCAGAAAACAGTTCTGCTGGAAAGGGGCCGTCTCTCTCCCCTCATGCTTCAAGCCTGGTACGAGTCTTCGAAAACTTGTATTTTCATTTCTCTCTCTTTGGTCGCACTATTTACATAATATATGGCTCTTTCATGGGTTGAAACACCTTTTTCTGTGGTAAGAGTTTTAGGACGAAGTCATAGCTTTGTAGTGTGTTTGATGTAGACGTAATGATCTGCCTTAGGTGTGTTCGCATTTTGAAGTTTCATTGTCCTAGTTCGTGACTGCCTCTCAAAATTTCCATGTCTTTTTTTATTTTTTTTTTCTTCTCGGTTTTTTTTTAGCATCTTGCATAGGACGTTTTGTCGTCATGGGTTTTTATTTTTTTTAATGCTGACTTGGCGTCAAATCACAGTAGTAGGTGTTAGGGGATATTTTATTTTCCTGTTTTCAGCGCCTTTCAACCTGTGAGTTGTTCAGTAGTTTGATACCTCCCTCAAGACGAATGTTATTATATCTTTGGACCAGGTGTTTTTTTCCCTTATTTGATGTGTTCATGTGCGCCAAAACACTCATTGCTTTTTTGATTTAGACTTCCCACTCTTGAGAAGCTGAAATACATGAGTTGATAATTTTGGGTCAGAATGAGCAGATGAAGTGTTGGTAGAGGTTGTGAGCATTACTCTGTCTCTGGAAGTCCATCGAAAATATGTGCGCGTGTGTGGGTGGAATGAAGTAAAATCCAGGATTCTTTGTGAAAAAACTGAGAACTGTTTGAGGGAGGGGGTGCTCATTGGCCGTTCTCCGCCACCTGAGCTCACTCTTCGTCGTGACGTGGCGTCTCTTTTATCCCATCCGTCCGTTGCGTTGTGGAAAGAAGGGTCCAAATTTAGTGGGAGCGGAGAGAGGAAGGAAAAGTGGTTAAGGGAAAGTTATAACGGAAAGTTTCTATGCGTGGTGTTCCGTAGTCTAGGGATGGTAGGTTGAAAGCTTTTGGCTCTCCCAGCAGTAGAGTAGTAAAAACCAAGAGAACACAGTTTCGATACCAGTTTCCTCAGTGATTTCCCGCAGGGAGTGTTTGTCTAATTACCGGGTTGTTTTCAACACCGTCATTTTTCAGCTGTTCTTGTCCACGTGCTGCTGGCACTGAATTGACTCAGTTCCCATCTCGGCCAGCTTCAAAGCACTCTTTGCGATAAGACGTTAGGGTCATGTTCAGTGTTTCTTGTTCAGTGTCAGAAAATTAAAGCAATTTTTAAAGGGAAAAGTGAAAATCCCTTCTACCCCGTTTACTTTTCGTAATAGCTTAAAACCGAAGTGTGTAAAGCTGCTGGGGTAATACGAACAAATAGTGCTCATATAATTTCGTGTTGTGCATTCAATTCGTTTGGTTAACCTCATACTTTTAAGACACAATGATGTCCGTGAATGCGGTATTTTTATTTTGACAGCGTACACTTGGTTGGGTTTTGGGCTAGTAGAGCTCTCTAGAGGAAAGAGACGGACTGAGGAACTTAAATGATGGATTGTTACTTCCAAAACTACTAGGATGGTTCCTACAGGTGCACCGAAAACAACAACGAAGTCTGGAAACTTCATGTCCTTTTTGAAAAGTATCGTAGGAATGGGTTATCTCTCGTTGAGCCATAGAAAAGCATTTGAATGAAAATTTGAATTGAAAATCCCACGATTTTCTCTTTTCTTCTCTTAGATCACTTAGTACCGGCTTTACGTTTGGGTTCTTTGTGTATTTGCTGGGGATTGTTTATTTAGTCTCCTTTGATCGTGAACAGGAGTCGTGTGCTGGAGGGGAGTGGGTAATCACCATTTGAATATTTGTGAAATACCTTCACTTATGAGTAGCAAGGTTTACCCCAGCGCTGTAGAACCGTCACTTCTTTCCTTTATTCACATGGATGTGATGGAACCGCTCTTTTCTAAAGGAAAAACTTCTATTTTAAGCTTATAAACAGATTTAACTACCTCTATAGAAGATGAAGAAACGGCATTTGCGCACAGGTGTGGGAAGCGACTTGTTTCTTTAGGTTATGATTAAGGACGATGTGGGGTCTCAGTGCCGATCGTCTGAGGCAGGGAAGGATTTGGCTTCTTTTCGGTTCCCCTTGGGTTCTCTGACTGTAGTAAAGAATTAAAGGTCTTTTCGGGGTTTGTTATAGACGTGCACTGTCAAGAAAATATTCCAATATTTCCTTTAGAAACATAAAGCAATCTTAACCTTAGAAACAGCTCGTGGATGCTTTCACTTCGTGGTATAGTCTGGGCAGGAGTCGTTAACAGAAGGCTCTGGAGTATCCATCAGTGTCTTGAATAAACGATGCCAATTTCGCGCAGGGCTGGCAGTCGCTGCAAGCCCAGGCTCTGCTTACCGCCGCACGTTGTTCTGGAGAGTGATGCTGATTAAAGCGATGTTATCAGTGCCATCCTGGCAGCCGCGGCGGGGCTGGCAGCCGGGAGCACTGCCGAGCGCTTCTGCGGTCGGTTCCGGCAGCTGGATAGGCGGAGGGGAAGCGGCTGCAGCGCCTGCTCCGCCGTGGTGGATGGAGGCTGTTTTGCAGCTTCCAAACGGGATTTTACAGGCAGGGAAATGCCCGGCACGGCTGCCTCGGAGGAGTTGTCAGAGACTCTGAGTGCTCGGCTCGGAGCCGCTCTGCCGCACGACTGGGACTGAGCCCCCGCTCCCGCTGTCGCTGGCGTCCTCCCCAGCAGCTTCCGTCAAGTCCGGTGGTCTCTGACTGGGGGTCAACAGACCGATCTGTGTCCTCGTGTTAAAGAGACGAGTTCTTGCCTGCGATATACTGAATAGCGTCTAGTGGGTCCCTGTTTCTGCGGCTTGATGCGGGTAATGAGGATTTTCGTGGGCATCTAGAAATCCTCTGCATATGAGAGAGATTGTTATTCCGGGCACCTGACAGCTAAAAGTCGTCTCTGCTCCCGCGTCCCCAAGGAGCAGCTGCGAGGTTTTTGAAGGGCATCCTGACACCACTGCTCGCTCTGCCAGCAGGCGCAGCCTTCCTCAGCAAAGAGGAGGGGCTCAGAGCTGCCGGGAAAAGCAGGTCAGCCCGGTGATGCTGCCAAAAGTTCTGTCCGTCCCGTCCGGCGGGAGAAGCGCGAGGCTGGGAGTGAGCCCGGGTTGGGGGACCCCACAGGGTACAGCACGGCCTGCCTGCCTCACCTCCCGAGCAGGAGGAGCCCGGTGTTTCGGCTCGCCGGGCACCACCGTCCTTCCTCTTGTGTGAAAGGTGATAGCGGGGTCCTTGCACCTCCGTGGCGGCTCCGCGCTGGTGATTTGGGCTCGGTCCGAGGTCCGGTCGTCCTTGGTTCGCAGGCAGACCCTATTTACTATCGAGTTCCCGTTACTGTGCGAGCTTTTCACGTGCGAGCTCCTTCCGGGCGGTGGCAAGGGCTGGAGCTGCCCTCCGGGGACAGCTGCCGCCGCACAGAGCTCATCAATTTCCTTGGGAGGAGAAACAGTAGAGCTGTTGCTCCGTCCGTTCTCCTTCACGGCTTCCCGTGCTATCTCTCGCTGAAGTTCAGGGCCCTGATTTAGCACCAATGGGCGCCCCTCGTTTCTGGTGAGCGCCCCTGGGATTTTCCCAAGCCCCAGTACCGAGTAGGACGAGCCCTGCAAACCTCCGATGCATTGCCCACGGAAACGGCGCCTTTAAATCATGGCTGACGTAATGATGATGTTCAAACACGAGTGTCCCTTCGTGTGGTGCATCTGTGTGCCCCACAGCCACGACGCAAAATGGTTTTGCTCTTCGCCTTTAGTTTTTGCCTCCGCTGGTTTAACAGTTTGTTCTGAGCGCAGTGCGCGTGCCTGGAGTAGAGACGTCTAATTGCAGGAAAAGGGGAGGGTTGGCTGAAAATGTGAGACGGAGAGGGAGAATGAGTACGCTCCGAGGCGGTGTAAATGCGAGCACCTGGAGGGCAGAGGAACGTGGAGGAAGAGCACTCTGAACGTGTCAGGGAGTGAGACATGATGAGGGGTTGTGTAGAAGTGAATGATATCTCAGAAGGATCACAAACATGAATTCCTCCATGACTCGGGTCAAACCGGCTCTAAGAATGGGTCCAGCAGAAGGAAGGGAATAGGGAATGGTTTGGATATGGCAAACTGAAGGCAAATGCAAGATGAGGAGGTTTAAATAGAAGTTAGATTGTCTGCTGTGATACCAAGGGAGGTGTCTATGTTAAAGGTGTTTAATACAACTTAATACTTTAATTCAGCATAATAATGTAATTAGCGTAAGTGACTTGAAAGGGAGAGGAGACCTTTGAGATGGGAGACCCTGAAAAGAAGGATTAGGTGGAAGGGTGGCCCAGAAAGAGTGTGAGCAGGGACACTATGTTTAAAGGCACCCTTGAGACTTCCTTGAGCTGGATGTGGAAGGGAGAGCACAAACAGGCAGGGAGGAACGTGCCTGAGGCTCAGCCAAGCAGAGCAGTGGCTTCACACAACGGGCAAGGTTGGATTCTGCCCCCATGACACAACTGTGTTACTCCCTTCATGGCAGCAGTGTCTCTGTTGTAACTGGCCCTCGATATTTAATATTACTAAGCCCTGGGTCTTGGCTGTGACCCAGAGCTGTCTACCTGAGTGGAGTGCGGATCAGACACTCATGCATGCTGGGTTGGGAAGGCAGCGTGGTGGGATCTGGGTGTCGAGATGGTGCTGGCAACATGCAGGTTCTGGTGAGCAAAGTTGCCTGACACATCACTGTCCACAGTGGAAAATGGCAAGAGGACAACCTATGCCAAAATACTAAAGCAGAGTGGTAAGGTTTAAAAATATTGGTAAAAATAAGTGAAGACAAGTTCACTTGGAGTCCTGTAAACAAGCACTGGGCAACGCTGCAAAATTAGAGAGATGTAGCACAAAGATGAAGAACTTATTTCACGGTTAATGAGTAGTAAATGAATGGAATAAAGACTAATATCATCGTAGGCTGCCAGATACTTCTCAAAAGGTGAGTACATCTTAGAGGCAAATGTGCCATTACTTTGATTTTGGCCATTCCTTGATCAGTTTCTGCTAGCACTGCTAGTATTTCAGGCACCAGAATGAGTAACCACAGCTTGTCATTCCAATATTATATTTGAGGAAAATCTGCCTTTGATGGGGTTTGTCTACTCAACTGGAGGATGTTGAGCCCAAAATTCTTGGGTTTCTTCGTTGTAAACTGAGTCACAGATGGGCGGGTAGAGGCTGTGTGTTTTACCTGTGTGTGCCTGAGGCATCGACATGTGGCTTTGCAGCTCTTCCCGGCCAGATGGATTTATCCTTGCTGCAGATCACTGTTAAGGAAATACACCACTCTTTCCTGTGACTTTAGTAGGTGTTATTGCACTGGTTCAGGGTGTTTGTAATGACTGTGCATCACTACAGAGCAGTAAACCCAGCAACTTCTCAGGTATTGTAGATTACATCATCACAGAAGAGGAATCTAGGGCAGATTGGGAGTGGGGGGAGTCTGGATGACAATTCTGGGGTGATTGGGTAGGAGTTGGGTATTTCTACAGTTAGCAATCAAGAAAAGAAAAAAGGGTAAGCAGCAAACCATGAGTACTTGCACTTTATACTGTGTACAGTGGGTTACTGAACAGATTTATGTCCCCTGTGAATTAAGGTGGATGCACAGCAGCAGCTCTGTAGCTTTCTCTCAGCCTTCTGCTGCTACCCCTGCTTCCCCCCGAGCTCTAAGAGATTCTGTAGCACCAGTGCAGCAGAAGTAAAATGCAACATTCAGGTACTGCCAGGACCTCCTGAAGTTAAAAAATCCTAACAGTTGTGAAAGCAGTCAGTTGTGCTGGAGCAGACCAAGATTCTGTTCCGGTGTGCCAGGATGAGAACCCTCACTGTGAGGCTTTGCTGAGTTGTGAAGATGCAGATATATTGGTTTTTCTTTTTTTAAAAATTTAATGTACAACTTTTGGCCATGCTCCAGGTTTTCTCCCTTTTTGAAAGGCCCCATGTATACTATGTATAATTGAAATGTTCTGTTTCACGTCCCTGGAAATTCTCAGCTGTAGAAAGAAACACAGTGAGTAGGAGAAGGGTTAAGATCTGTCCTTGTCACACATTTATAGCCTCTTGCTTTTGATCGATTAGGATCTCATCATAACAAGCTCTCACAGAGGGAAGCTAGAAACAGAGGAGACGGAGGTGCTGCCAGGACCCAACTGTACAAACTGCTACTGAAGATCATTCCATAAGGGTTTTCCAGGAGGATATTTTGAAATGCTTTTCTGCCCTCTCGTACCTGCTTTGGGGTGTAGTTTGTACTGTTCTGTCTGTGCGGAAAGTTGGAGGAGCAGAGAGGTTTGATGTTATTTCTTTTCTACTCATGATCTCCGGTCTCTGTGTGGTATCAGCTCGTCTCTCCCCACAATTCCTGGGGATGTCCTAAATGCAAAACCTCTTCGGTGCCGATATTTATTTCTTCATGAGTAATTGAACTGCTGCAGCCTCCCATTTTCTCCTGCCACCCGAGCCATCCCCATCCTGCTTTGGGAGGCTGGATGGGAGCTCATCCGTGGCTGGGGGATGTTTTGACTGTCAGAGCAGAGACCCTTCCCTCCAATAATCCGTGTTAATTTACCTCGTTCAGAAAGTGAAACAGGAAAGAGCCTTTTTCTTTTTGCGTATCCTCTTTTTCTCCTGGCCTTTTTTTTTTTTCGTAAAGTTTAACAGGGGTGGAGTCGACCGCCTCCTTTAATTGTGCTCTTAAAACCCCTCTGGGAAATGTTGTGCTCAGCCGGAGCCTGCCTGGGCTGTGCTGACCCATGTTTAGCCGATGCCTGTCACTTCTCATCCACCTTTCCCTTCCACCGCGGTACTCTGACAGCGTGCGGCAGCGCATCCTCTCGCTGCCTCTCCCGCCAGGAGCGGAGGGAGGAGGGGGGTCTGCTCTGCATCTTTTTTTCACGGAAACACATCCATGACGCGGACTCGGCTGCGCGCAGCCCCCCCGCTCCATCTCCGTCGGGGAGTTAAAAAAGAGGGGAAGAAAGAGGAAGGGGAGGAGAAGCAGCCGCCGGCCAGCGGGACAGCGGCGGCGGGGGGAGCGCAGCCCCCTCCCCCGGAGGCGCAGGTGTCGCCGCGGCCTCTGGGTGGCGCCGCNGGGAAGCGGAGCTGCCGCGGAGCCTCCCGCGCCTGCACGGAACTTCTCGCCTTGCCGCCGGTCCGCCCCGGTGCCTGTTCGCTTCGCGCCGGGAACTTGGGGTGTTTGCTGAAATTCTGGATTATGTTCCTGCTGAGCCGGTCTGCGGGGAACTGAGCCAGGGGAGGAAGCATGCGGGGCTATTTAATGGTCTTCTGCTTTATTTGCTGCACCGCGGACGGGCAAACAGTGTATTCCATCGCCGAGGAAACAGAGCGTGGAGCGTCTGTCGGGAACATAGCAAAGGATTTAGGACTAGATGCAGCTACACTTTCAGCTCGGAAATTTCGCATAATCACCGGCTCAAGTAAGCAATATTTTAATATAAATGCCAGCACGGGGGCTTTGTCTGTTAACGAGCCCATAGACAGAGAACAGCTTTGTGAATTAAAGTCTGTCTGTGTTCTGAATTATGAACTCGTGTTAGAAAACCCTCTAGAGCTTTATAGGATGGAATTCAAAGTCTTGGATATAAATGACAACTCACCCAGCTTTCCCATAAGTGAATATCACATAAACATGCCTGAGTTCCTGTCACCTGGGGCACGGTTTACACTCCCCAATGCCCAAGATCTTGATGAAGGTGCGAACAGTGTCCAGAATTATACTCTGAGCCCTGATGAACATTTCTATTTGGAAATGCAGATACGTGGGGATGGGAGTAAATATCCTGAATTGGTGCTGAAGAAAGCCTTAGATAGGGAGCAGCAAGCCACTCACAGACTTGTGCTTACAGCCAAAGATGGTGGGAATCCTCCAAAGTCTGGTGATGTCCCGGTAATTGTGACTGTGCTGGATACCAATGACAATGCACCAGAATTTGAGCACTCGGTCTACAGGGCGAGTATCTTGGAAAACTCCCCCAGTGGCACTTTGGTAGTCCAAGTGCACGCCACGGACTTGGATGAAGGTCCAAATGGAGAGGTCAGGTATTCCTTTAGCAATACAACTTCTGCTGACTTACAGCGAATGTTCTCAATTCACCCGCACACTGGGGAGGTGACACTCAATGGCATTTTAGCTGTTCAGAGACCCCTTCTCGAGATGCTTGTTGAGGCAAGGGATAATGGGGCATTTGGCATGTCCAGCACAGCTAAGCTGCTGGTGGAAATCACTGATGTGAACAATCATGGCCCAGAGATTACAATTACATCCCTTTCCAGTCCCATTCCTGAGGATGCTGTTCCTGGCACAGTGATAGCTCTGCTGAGTATTTCGGATAAGGACCCTGGGGAGAATGGGAAAGTAACCTGCCAGATCTCTGAAAACCTTCCCTTCCAGTTAAAGCCTTCCCTTCAAAACTACTACAGCCTTGTGACCAGTGAGCTTCTGGACAGAGAGCTGATCAGTGAGTACAACATCACCATTACTGCCACAGACTTGGGTTCTCCTCCTATCACCACTCAGAAGACTGTTTGGGTGCAGATTTCTGACGTGAATGATAACCCCCCTGTCTTCAGTGCTGACACATTCAATGTGTTTGTGGAGGAGAACAATCCACTCGGCGCTTTTCTCTACCAGGTCTCGGCATCTGACCCTGATATAGGGGAGAATGGACGGGTCTCTTACACGCTCAGGAATTCCACAGTTGCAGGCAGTGCCCTGACCAGCTTTTTGTCTATGAACTTGGCCAATGGGAGCATCTATGCAAAACGTGCCTTTGATTTTGAGCAGCTTAGGAGCTTCTATTTCCAAGTGGAAGCCAAGGACAACGGGTCACCAGCCTTGAGTGCTGCCATAACAGTGAATGTTTACATCTCAGACCAGAATGACAATGCCCCAGCCATCCTGTACCCCACCAGCCAGAATGGCTCAGTAGCTGTGGAAGTTGTGCCCCGCCTGGCTGATGAGGACTACCTGGTGACCAAAGTGGTGGCAGATGATGAGGACAATGCACAGAATGCCTGGCTTTCCTATCACCTTGCCCATTCCTCCGACTCCACCCTGTTCCAGTTGTCACCGCACACCGGTGAGCTGCGCACCACGCGCTCCATGCGCTCCACCGACTTCCTCAAGCACAAGGTGGTTGTGGTGGTGCGGGACCACGGGGATCCACCGCTCTCCTCCACCGTGACGGTGGGCATCCTGCTGGCTGACACCCTGCCCCAGGCACTGCCAGACTTTGATGACAGCGGGGAACCACCACCACTACTCAACGCTACAAACATCTACTTGATCGTTTCCCTTGCCTGTGTCTCGTTCATCTTTGCGGCATTCATCTTCTTCCTTGCCATTATCCGGCTGTGCCGGTGCCGGACTTGCTGCTGCAATGGCTGCTGCTGCCCAGCTGATGACTACAAAAAGTATTGCTATAGCGTGCACATGTTTCCCAGCTCCCACCTCCCACCGGACATGCTGGAGGTCACTGGTGTGGGTAAACTGACTCACACCTACTTGTACAGGGCATCTGTAGGTCTTGGGCCTAGTAACAGCAGCATCCCGAATGGCGATGCTGGGAATGTTCCTAGTGGCTCAAGGTTACAAGTGCCAGGGCCCTGCATCCAAGTGCAGCAGGTCCAAAGTGACCGGTTGAGTGCTGTCCTCGTGGTAAGTACTTCTTCCTTCCACTTTTTTTCTCCCAAACACGTGGCCTTGTGTCTGCACTCGGTTGTTCAGTGCAGAGCATACCGAGGGCATTTGCAGGAAAACAGGTGTCAATTCATGGCACCTGGAGGAAATTTCAGTTTCTTTTATATATTTCCTAAAGCCAAGAATCTCTTTGGCTGAAAAAGAGATTTTTTTTTTCCCACTGCAAACATTAAGGACCTTCAGACACAACTGAAGGTAAAGGTGTAAGTGAAAACTAAATTCCTTGCAAGCCAAGCCATTGTCTTCAGAGAGCTAAGTAGGGGCATGACGAGAGTCCATGCAAGTTTCTAATCAATGGTGGTTCTAAGATACACTGTGTAGAGTCTGTGATTTTTTTTTTTTTAATATTTTTTTTATCCCCACCCTGACATTCCTGAGCCTTTTTTCATTGAGGGGGAGTAGTTTGTTGAGCCAAGATGCTGGTTTGCAATGCCCAAGGTAAGTCTGTGGTGGAATAGCTGTAATTCAATATCCAGCACCTCTTTAGGAAATGTAATTTGTAGTGTTCTTCTCGCTTTCCAAGCAATCCATAGGTTTCATGAATCTTAAATAATTCTCTTCTGAGCCTCTGACCAAGCTGGTTTCTTCTCAGTAGTGTGATGAGTGATTTTGCAGGAGAAAATACCTGCCTGTGATCACAGTGTAGGGCTACAAGGTGGCCTAATCTGCTGAACGTTGCTGCGTTAACTGTCCAAGATTCAGTTTTCTTATATGTATTTTTAATAGGTCCTGTGAGTCGTCTTTGTATTTTCATGAAGTTTTGAGATATTTTGCCTGCACTGTCAAATTCCTTGGTGTGCATAACAGTAACCAACCACTGTTGGTTCTGTCCAGGCCAGAGCTCTGCGTCTGGTAAGAGCTATTCCAGATGCTTCTAAGGGAAATGTAAGAACTCAGGTTGGACAGACATGGTGTAATCTGCTTCCTGCTGTTGTTTTTTATTCCAGTTTACAATTATTAGAGGCTGTCCTAAATCTGTAGCCATTATGTTTATTTTCACCTTTGAAATCTTTATCGTACCTTTAAATACATGTAAAAGCCTTGCTCCTTTTTGATCCTTGATGTAAGGGTAGGTTCAATAATTTCTTTGGATAGTCAAATATACATTCAACTACACAACACTTTGGTTTATAACTCCTGAATTTCCAAGTAGTGAGTTTTTGAAAATATTCCCTTCTAGAAAGGTTCAAATTTGCTCTTCTCTATGCAATTAGTTCATCCCACTTTCCCTTATTTATATGTTGACCAGATTTGATTTACACATGATGGTTTTCCCAGTATTTAATCAAAGCCATAATCAGTTTTAAATTCTGTTCTCTGTAGCAGCAGAGGGTTGCACATGCGGGTTTCTCACTGTTCAAAGACAGGTGTGTGGAATACCTAGATGTTGCAAAAGCAGAGGAGTTGGTGTCCTTCCATAACGTAGAGTCCAGGAAAAAGGCAGTTGGCAGTATGTAGAGAGGAATCTGTACCTAATGCATTGGATACTTTGGGAATATCGTTGATTAATTGAGGATCTGAAAAACAAAGAAGTTGAGTTAGAACATTTGTAATGAGGAGTTAAAAAACTTTTCGGCAGTATCTTAACTCAGAAGGTGTCTGCAAGAACCCTGACAGTGTCTGGGGAGTGTAACTTTGGCTGGAGAGTAGTTCATAATTGCAAAACTTCTAATAATGATGACATAAATATAACAACAATGACAACAAAAGCCAAACAAAAAACCTCAAAAAATTGTCACAACTCATTTCTTTGTTCCAGTTGAGCAAGATCTGGAAACTCAGGTTACCAACACATTAAAGAACCAAATAATAAGAAAAATGAAAAAGTATCCCTGATGTCCATAATGAGAACAACTAAAATGTGTCTCCTTACATCTCACTGTATTTCATTCACTTGGGTGAATTTTTAAACTTGTAACATGAGACACTTTTTTGGAGCTTTTGATAGTGGGCAAAATAAATCCCAGGTGTCATCTTCAGCAATTTTATTTTCTTGGTTTCTAATACTCCAAGATGGGCAACCATAGATATGGCTCATGTGGAAAATCCAAGGGCTTTGCATAACTGAGATGAGTAGGGGAGCAGAGGCAGGGACTGTAAAAATCCATCTAGTCTTGAAACCAAAATTGTGCTGCTTATTATTTGGTGCTGATCATTTCAGTGGCATATATGTATATATATACGCATATATTTACCATTAGAAATTTTGGTTTGAAAAATTAAATTTTTATTTTGGTTGCTGACTAAATGTAGTCTGTAAGTGCTTTCAGACTGATTCATTTGGAGTTAAAAATATAAACCGACATGACCCTTCGAGCTTTTGAGGAGGGGTGATTGTATTGCTCCCTAAGAATATAAATGTAACGAAAACAAAGTAACAAATATTTGAAAGGCTCTAGGAGCAACCTCATAGTTATCATTTGAAGTATTTAAAAATTACAATTTTAGCAGGGCTTAAATATACCTGATTTTTTTTTTAATTGAGGAGATGATTATAATTTTCAGTACATGTAGGATAGAAAAAGGTCTGCATATATAAAAAGTTAATTAGATTTCCAGAAATTAGACGTATTTTCAAAATTTAGGTTGATTTCTTTATTCTTGTTCTGCTTTTGCTACTGAATTAAACAATAGGCTTGAATGTGTTAACATATGCAGATGTATGAGACCCATTCGTGCTTTTATACTTTCTATTTGGGTTAGAGCTATAAATAGCTCTATGTATGGCCATGACAGTGGTAGAGTAAACAGTAATTGTATCTTTTTCAGCATTTTGTTGTGTCTTTCTGCAGCATGGCATAAACGGCAGCTAAGTGAAAAGCGTGGTACGTTGCTGTGCTGCACAAGAGACAAAGGCACGAGTGGTTACTAAAATAAGCAGCAGTTCCCTGAGTGATTTCTGGGATTGTGATGTAGCCGTGGATTGCTACAGTTCTTTTGTTTGCTCGTGTTGGCCATTGTGCTACACAAAAGGCCTGTGAGATATTTCTACATTCAGAGCATAGTGACCTCTCAGTGACTTGGCATTCAATATTTAGGTTACACCCAAAAATAGATGCAAACCTCGCAATGGAGAGTATTTCTCGCTAAGCTGTAATGGGAGTGGAATAATTTTGCACAACATGGCATGCATTTCCTGTGACAGAAATGGATCCACTTACATTGAAACAGGCTGGCAATTGAGGCTGAACTGCTGCAGGCTAAGCATCCGTGGCTTCCTCACAAAAGTGAAGACCAGATGTGTGTGCAAACCCTCCCTGTGTCTCGTTCTGATGGGAATAACACAGTCAAATGTAAGAGTGAAGCACCTTCCCAGTTCTTTTTGTCAGTACTAATAGCAACCTGTCTAGAATCAGCAGTCTTATGTCCACATCATGAGAATTCAGTTCTTAGGAAGATTTCTTGGCTATGAAAGTTACTCTTGGGGTCAGGCCATGAAAATCCTAGGAGTGATGGTCAAAGAGAATTCAGCAAGGGAATGTGCCTCCTTGTGACCACTCCAATTACCTTTCACAAAGAAGGATGTGTTCAGCAAAAGAAAACTGAGTTCTGTAAAGGCTACAAATGCCTGGGCTGAAACTTTGCATGTCTGATGCCTGCCTTGGAGTGTTATTTTTAGAGGTATGGGAAGGGAGAGTGACCAGAGGAGTTGGTTGAGACAAAGGGCTTGAGGGGATGTGGAGAGTAATATGATTGTATTTGGAGATGGATAAGGTGAAGGGAAGGGTGAGGTTGAATGGTGACGTGGGCTGAGGAAGAGTAATCCTTGTAGGAAAGCATAAAACAAGAAAACTAAATTTAGATCAAGTCCAGTCCTTTCCTTTATCAGTTACTATTTAATCTTATATATTGAAGTTCAAAGATTTGTATTTTAACTGTAAAAATAATGATTTTAATTACAAAATTCACTAGGCTGTGCCCATTATTCCTATTGGAAAGTTATTCCTCTAAGGCTTTGAAGTGCTGTTCTGACATCCTGCCAACAATTCCTTGCTATGAATCTGTAGACTTTTGATTTTGTGCCAACAATTCCCTTACAGTATGAGTAGTTCTTTCCCTCTTTGCATCTTGCTTTATCCACAGCTTAGAAAGCAACAACATCCTTTCTCAGCCTTTGTTTGTCCAAGCTAAACAAGTTGATCCCTTTCAGTCTTTTTTTCCTACGGTCACCTCTGCACTTATCTGATAATGCTGATATTCCTTCTCGGCATCAGTTTTTAATTTTTGGATATATATGTCTTGCATTTCCTACAAATATGTGACCAGACTCATATATGTTTCAGAGAAAGGACTTCCTATGTAGATAGGAATGTTCCTTGCCCAGGTCATAGGGAATACAAAACCTGATTCTTCTTAGGAGGCCAATTACCTTCTCCATCGTTTTAATAAGTTGATTAATCAGTCACAGAAGTATTATTGCAGAACTTCTTTAAGGGTAGAGGTGGATGGGTAAAGGTTAATTCCCAAGATGGTTCTGCCCAAATTCATCCATCTAAAAGCTTGATGTTTGAGCCTTAGATGTTAAAAAGTCTTAGTCACCTGCTCAGAGCAAATCATCCTGTTCATCTTTTTTATATGAGTATAGACAAAGTCTACAGACAGCACTGAGAGTAAGTGAAGGACTTTTATCTTCACAGATATCAAGATTTTGAAATTAATGATTCCATATGATTGTCTCCTGCAACTGTTGTTAGAATAGCCCAGCTTCTTGTGTCCTAAACTTCTCCATGCTGCACTGTATTCAGTGTTTCACTAAAATCAGAACAGACGAGATGAATTTCAGTTTGTTTCTATTGAGGCAAATTGAAAACCAGTCTAGCAAATTGTTGTCTTTGATAAACCTATGACTATTTTACTTTATTTTCAGTGTAGCTTCATTTCTCTTTTAGTCCTTCATCTAAATTCGTATCCAAACAGACAGAATAATGGGCTTGTGGTCACCCAGGCTGGATTTCACCATTTTAAATTACTGCCTGCAGTTGTTTTTCTTCAATGAGATTATTCAACTTCAGACTTGACAGGTTCATATGAAAAAAAACAAAAAACCAAACAAAAACTAAGCCAAGAACAAATTCTCTTGAGTCCTATGCTTTAATTTATCAGTTATTTTAGCAATCAGTGATGGAAATCAGGTGGTGGGGAATTGAGGACGTTTTAACTCTTTGCATTTTGGTTCTTCCTTGGTGACAGCAATTTCCTTTCCCTTGAGTAATTTGTCACATATTCAATGTCACACTCAAGATACTGAAAACAGAGGAAAATACAGATTAATTGTCGTAAAATTGGATGGTGGCTCTAGGGGATCATTGGTCCACGTGTGACTTTGTACCCATGGCCTGTGCATCCTCTGCTTCCCACTGAAGAGAGGCTGCTGGATTTTAGTGTGGCTCAATATAACTGTGCTAATGCTGTGTGTTTCTGGGATTACAGATGGCTTGTTTCAAAATAATAAAAGGAGTTGTGACTTGCTGAAGACTGTTTAAAATTGCAATTAATCAGAAGAATGGCAACAAAATCCAGCATCCGAACTGAGAAGGGGGGAAGCAGGCACGTGGGAATTAAAGTATTTGGTTGAGAATTTGTAAGGCAAAGAAACAGGCAGGGCAATAGCTCAAAGATTTGGTGCTATCAGAGGCATTTGGAGAATAAAAGCAAATTTGACCAGTAAGGCAAGTGGAAGTTAAATATCAGAGAAAGAAGGTACATTAAAAAAACAAGAGGTTTGTGGCTTCTAGTCTTTAAGCAGTCTCTCTAAAGAAAATGAACACATTTTTGTTCTTTGGATTCCTTCTTCTCCAAAGGAATGATTTTTATATTTTGATCTGTTAGCTCTTCCATCTCCCCCATGGCTGGTCCCAGTCTGAGGAGTCTTGACACTGCGTTTAGTGGCTTTTTACTTCTTTCTTATTCTGCCGAAGTCAAACATCCTTGCACCGCTGGCCTGCAAAATCAAAACTTATGATGTTCCCTCACAGAACCTGAAGGTATTGATTCCAAAAGGCTCTGTGGTGTTACTTCTCAACCTTTTCCAATTCCTTTGTTGGGGTCAGAAGCGAGGGAGCAGGGAAGTCTTACAGCTGAGTGGGCCCTTCATCTTTTGAACTACACAGCTCTTTGCTCTGTGTCTTGGGGATGTATTTTAGACAGCTTTTAGGTTCTGCTTTGTAGCCAGTAGTTATAGGGAGATAGGTGCAATATCCTTATGGTTAAAGCAGCTTTCCTTACATGATATTAAATCCGCAGGATTGTGATCGTGCCTGTAGTATGAAGACATGAAGACATTTCAATACAAGCCTGAATTCAGTCTTTCAGCTTTGTGATTTCAATAAAAGACAGATGTGGAGCTGCTGGAGACAGGCCAATTATGGGCCCTTGAGATAATTAAGGGACTGAAGCCTCTCTCATATGCAGAAAGACAGAGAGCCAGGACTTTTTATACCATAAAAGAGAAGGCTGTGGGGTTGGGGGGTATCTTATTCATGTAGGAAAATAGAACCAGGGGCTTTTCAGGGGTGCCCAGTGAGAGGAAAAGAAGAGGAGGCTCTGTCTAAGCTAAGTAATTTGTTTGTTTTGTTGGTTGGGGCTTTTTCCACTGTGAGGATGCTGAGCACTGGCACAGGGTGCCCAGGGAAATTGTGAAGTCTCCATCCTTGCAGAGATTCAAAAGCCATCTGGACATGGTCCCAGACAACCTGCTTTACTTGACCTTGCTTAGGTAGTAGGGTTGGACAAGGCAATCTCCAGAGATCCCTTCCAACCTCAACCAGTCCGTGATTCTGTGTTGTCCTTAATGGAGAAGTTGACTCAGTTTCCTTCTCTGTAGAATACTAATCTCGTGGAATATGGCCTATGTCAATTCTATTGTCTCTATATATTCCTCCAAGGGAATCCTTCACTTGTTTGGATTTGCTTTACTATGTTTGTGTGCTTGGTTTTGTTTTTTAATGGAACAATCATGAATACCTTAAAGATAATCAAACTCTAAAGCTATTTGGTTTTAATATCATATTAGTAGGAAGGAGATTTAGTGGAAAAAGGAAGTGATTTCTTCCCTCTAGTCAGAAGAGATGTAACTGTTGCCTTATTTCACCTTTTTGGGGCTGATGAAGTAAAATCACCCTAGCAAATGACTTGTGTAGTCAAAGTTGCCAGCTGGAATAGCTTCAAAGGATCTGGGGTTGTTGGTTTAGGACTGCTATTTGCACTTTCATCTTTGTTTTAATCTTATTATATATTTGTCGAGGGATTAGAATTTGCAAGTTCCTGTCTTCTCTTTTGAAGCACTGTGCCTCTCTACAAGGCATTCCACCTCTTTAATGCCTCTCACCTTATTTAAAAAACTACAGGAAAAATTAACCTGAGCTAATACAGAACATGGAAAGGTGCCAGTTTGATCGTGGTCAGAACAGAGCTGCAGAATACAAATGTGCACTGAAAAATATTATCACTTTGGAGCTCTTAGTCTGGTGGGGCCCTTTACCATTGTTGTGCCATGTTTTATGAATAAAGCTTTTCTTCATTCAACCTGCTCAAAGAGGATCCAGATGCCTTTGAATAAAATCCAAAACCATCAAGCTGTCACCTATGAATTAATAGTTCATCACCAAGTGTTTCTCTTCTGTTTTGTTTGTGTTCTCATCTAGGATAGGGGGCAAATGTGGGTAATGTAGGTAATTGAGGTTCCTGGAAAACTTGTAAAACTGACAGTATTGGGTTTAACTTGATTGGGTGGAAAAAAAATGAACCATAGTGGCTGCTCAAAACATTTAAAAAGCCATAGAAGAATTTAAATGTCCCTATTCCCTCCTAGCTGTTTCTGTAGAACAGAGATCATGTTAGAACAGAAGTAGAAGAAGGATGGAGTTACAATAGCTACGATTTTGTTGTAGGTTTTCCCCCCCTGAAAACACTGACACAATTTTTCTCCTTTGTAAAAAAATATATCGGCTCTAAATTAGTCATAGACTTGGCATAAGTGTTTTATGTGTGCAGTCTGGAAAATCTCCATGATTTGTGGCCATTTCAAACACATTAACAATCTCAAACAAATGTAGATTGCATTATCTCATAACTTATTACATCTCTGTACCCAGGGTTTCCAGTCACCTCAAAGGTAGCAGAATTATTCTATTTATCAACCATAATGCTTTCTATTTAGACTGTTCCAATTCTATATTTGGCTACTGCTAATGCTCAAGCCTGGTTTGCTTCCAATAAAGCTGGTAGAATTTTATATATAAAAGTGTTCAGCCTGAAAAACACTTTTTAGTTACTATAATAAATAGTGCTGAGTCACTTAATATCATGTATTTTTAATGTAGTAATAATTCTTCCAAAAGGATTGCTTTTCAAAATACTTTAACAGAGGAAAAATGGACCAGCAGCAATTACTGCCAACAGTAGCATCTTGTATCCAAAGATCCAGTCTTAATTTGCTTCCAGGACCAAATCTGTATCGTTTTTAGGGGATTATTTTGCTTAAACCAAAGGACAGGTTAATGTGCCATCTGGAGAGAACTGCCACCTCAGTAACAGATGAAAGGAAGTTCAACAGTATGAGCAACTTTCAAATTGTTCTATTTTATTTAATGAAAACAATTGCTCTTGGTGGTCTTGGAGCCGTAGAATTCTGTATTTCCAGCTCTGTCCACTATTGAATGAACAAAATCTTTGCAGATTTTAGGCTGTGTTCGTACAGTTACTTACTACAAGAAAATGGTCTGATGCATGGAAACCCTGACATCATGGAGAGCCTCAGGTGTCTCAGGGTGGTGATACGTGTGAATTACCTGCTAGACAAGTTTGACTGAACAGTTTGATCATTTCTCACACTGAAGAGAGTGAGAAATATAGTCTTTTTGTCTATATTAAAAGTATCACAGGACTGTGTCATAGAATGGCCTGGATTGGAAGGGACCTTAAAGATTTGAGTTTGAGATCCAGTTTGAACCCTTCTGCCATTGGCAGGGACACCTTCCACTATCCCAGGTTGCTCCAGCCTGGCCTTGGACACTGCCAGGGATCCAGAGGTAGCCACAGCTTCTCTGGGCAACCTGTGCCAAGGCCTCCCAACCCTCAAGGGGAAGAATTTCTTCCTAATATCCCATCTAGCCCTGCCCTCTGGCAGTGAGAAGCCTCTCCCCCTTGTTCGATAACTCCATGCTCTTGCAAATTGTCTCTCTCCATCCTCCTTTTAGACTCCCTTCAGGTACCGAAAGGCTGCAATTAGGTCACCCTGAAGCTTCTCTTCTCTGCACTGAACAAGCCAAATTCTCTCAGCCTTTCCTCATAGGAGAGGTGCTCCATCCTTCTGATCAACTTGATGGCCTCCTCTGGACTCACTCCAACAGGTCCTTGACCTTCCTATGCTGGGGACCTGAGGGCTGGAGGCAGCTCTGCAGGTGGGGTCTCACCAGAGCCGAGAAGAAAGGCAGAATCCCCTCCTTTAGTCTGCTCCCCATGCTGCTTTTGATGTGGAATGTGTCTGATCTTTCTTCTAAGTATCTCGCTGAAGTGTGCTTTGGAAAAAGGACTTGATATTTGTTGTGAAGTGGTCTTTGTGTCATGCTTGATAGCCATTAAGAGCTGCTAAGGCTGGCTGAGTTACAAGCTTTTGAGAAATTATTGTTCACTCTACTTGGGGGATAATCGCAAGAGCTGGAAAGCTCAGTTCCCTCTGAGTCCTGCCAGCAGAGAGCCCTGATCCAGCCAAGAGCTGGCAGGACCTCCTGATAATTGCAGTTATATGATTGTGGCCCAGACCAAAACTGAGGCTGGGGCTGGAATGGAGGACAGAGGATTGGGAGGGAAAAAACCAACAAATGAACACAGTGCCCAGTCTTGGACCAGGGTGTAGGAAAGAGGAAGGTCCCTAATTTCAGCACAGAAGGTTTAGAAATGTGAGTCCTGTATGTGGGTGGCGTTGAAGGCAGCTTGTCTGTGGCAGCTTGTTTCACAATGCCACTAAAAACACATCCAAAGAGTGTAAGAAACTGAGAGAAGTGAACAAGTAAGTATCAAAGATGAGCATAAATATCTTAACTAATTGCATGATGCAACAGTATAGCAATTCAACAGAAGTATCACAATGGAAGATAATAGATAAAATATTTGATACAGCAATCTAATAGCTTCTTTCTTCTCATACTTTTACCTGGAGTAAAGATGCTTTGTCTCAGAGAGATCCTAGCAAGGCTAGAATTGTATTGTGGCTTTTGTATTGCAGCAGTATTAAAAAAAAGAGGAAATAACTCATCATGGTTAAAATTTGGCGGAGTTCCCACTGACGGTGAATTTAAGTGCCAGAATTCTTGAATGAAGGATTAAAGGAGAACTGAAAGTCTTTGGTAAAAATATGATGTCAAAATCGCTCCCAGTGTTTGTACAGCAGAAAGATAACTGTGGTGCTCATGGTTAAAGGATCAAGTACCCAAACATTAGCAATACGGATTGGTTTGTACCTCCCTGTCTTTCAAAACCTCTTTTTCTCTCTGTTTTTGTCTTGTCCCCACCAACGCTTGTCTCTTTTCCCTTACCTTCTCCTGAGGTCTAGTTCCTATTCTCAGAAGTGTTTTCAGATTTCACTCTGATTTAAAATACATAAACCCCTGAGAGAGGGACCAGAACTAGTCTCCTGTTTTTGCTGAACCAGCATGCAGAACAACACCGCTTTTTCTGTTCTTATAAACCTTGGCTTTGCTGGCTGAAGACTGGCTCTGTTTCCACAGAAAGGCCTCCCCTGCCCGCTGTGGTGGTGGCTTGAGTGGGGGGATATGTCCTTCTCAGTGAACTGGATTTGAAGGCCTCTAAACTTTGTCTTTAACCACTGTTCAGTGTGATAAAGAAACCCAGGAGCTGCACAGGTGTTGCTGGACATTACTTTAGTTCTTTCCTAACCATGTGGCCAGTAATAGTTTGTATTCCAAACAATCCTAAAAATGCAATCCTAAAGTCTGTCTCCAAAGAGCTCACTTTGCAAGGAATATCAAATGCAAAGAATCATGCTGAGATGCTGCAGGTTTATCTGGTTGTGGAGGACAATGTTTTGATTAGTTCAAGGAGAGGGGATTGATTTCAGTGGGTACATTTGATATCATCATCCCTGCTTATCACTCAGTCTCACACATCCTGTTGTGGTTTCTCTGTTCAACGATGGAAGAAATACGCTGAGCTCAGCTGAGTTGTTAAAAGCTGGGAGCCTGGTGTCATTTGAGGTGTACCAGGGCTAGCAGATGTGTTCTGTAAGGTTGGGAGATCTGTGCCCTTCTGGAAGGAGCAGCTGAGGACCAGGCAGGATACCCTGTCCTCAGCATCCCACAGCTACTGTCTGCTGTTGCAGGAACAGGTACAAACAGTGAGGGCTTCCCTCAGTACACAAAAACGTTTGGTTTTGCCACACATGTGATCCATGCAAAATGCATAAGGTAATTCTGCATTAATACTACAGCACTAACTCATGCTAAACACCGGATGTAGTCCAGCTTTTAAAGGAGTATTTCATTAGGTCAATCACTCTGATCTATTCAGGAAGAACTCTTGTGCTCAAGGAAACAAATATTGAACTCTTACTAAATTCAAGCCATAAATATTTTGTGTCACTGAGGTTTTAAGAATTCCAAAGGGAAGTTTGAAAACAGATTTGCTTCATGTTTACTTAAAAATCCCCAAACACTTATCTCCCTTCAGCACCTAGTGCGACTAATAAATTATACATGTGCATATGTACCTCATTGCTTGAGACGACCCAAGTATCCTTTCCAGTAGTGCTTTAAACCCTGCTGTGGCCATTTGAGCCCAGATATTGCTGACATCTTAGGAACCAATTAAGATACTTGCCAAAAATCATGAAGTCCCTGATGTAAGAGTGAACAGAACCCAGCTCCTCTGACTTCCTGCTTTTATGGCATGTGATCAACTGCTTCTGCCTCCATCTCACTTTTGTCTTGTCCTGATTTCTAAAGCCTCAGTTTAGCTCCAGGATACTTTTTTCCTACCTTCTTGTTACTGCATGAGTGTCACTGCTTCTAAGGCCTTCCTTTGGGCTTCTGACCATAATCTGCCCCACCTCATATGTTCCATCTCCCTTTTTCTTTACTTCCCTTTCCAAGTACTCTCAGATGCCATAAATCAGAGGTGAACTTGTTGCAGTGGTGAATCTGACAGAGCTATCACAGCAGTGTTGAAGCTGGGCATACAGGTCCTGAACTGGACAGCTGTGATCAGTGGCTTTCCATTGTCATCTTAATACCTTGGCCACTGTTTCACCCCAAGGTGAAACCCTGTCAGCCTGTGCAACACAGGATATTTTTCATGCCATGTTGCCAAATCCTTTTTTAATACTGTGTGTGACATTGCAGTTCCTATATGTCCTAAAGTCTGTTCACCACTGCCTCATTCTCTGCCACTGTTCCCATCCAGGGAATGAATTGAGAGATGTTGCTGACTGCTCCCATCTCATCTCCCTCCTGCTCTGCTCCTTGCCACCCCTCCAGCTGCCTGCAGCTAGTCCTGTTCTCCAGCAGCAATAGCATCAGTGAGTGCTAGAGGCTGAGGAGCTGTGAAGAAGGATGCAGGAGCTGATGCTGGTGTCTGTATATGGATAGGGAAGTGGACTTGGAGCAGAGACCTCATACAGCTCTGCCTCATTCCTTTCTTAAAGTCTCTCTGGGTTCTAAAAACCATTATTGCTTTTTCTTCTCTGGGCCCCTCCACACAGTGTCATCTGTGTTTTTGTTTGAACTTGGTTGCTCCCAGCATCTTCTGGCTATTGCAGTCTCATCCTTTCAGGTTGAACTCTTACCCGTCTCAGGGTCTGACCTTGTGCGCAAATTCAATCTCGCAGAGAAGAACCTGGAATTATCATGCAGGAAATCAGGATTACAGAAGTGAGTGTAAGATCTGGTGGCAGGGAAAAGTGATTTTCTTCTGCAAAATCTCTGGTTTCCCATTTTCACTCATTTTCTTACTAGATTTTGCACACTCACACCCACATACTCCCAAGCATCAGCGCCTGATGGTCACTGGTGACCAAGATCACTGTTGTGCAATGCTTTGGGACAAGGGACATCGGCTGTCATGGCTCACAGACTCATTCAGTTGTGCCAAGAGACTGATCTGGGGCTGGCCATTGATGCCCGTTAGCAATGGGTGCTCTTTGGGATCTTTTGCATCATTGTTTTGTTTCACCTTTTACAGTCTTAAGTAAAATTCTTTAATTTCACGGTTCTCCTGTGTTCCCACTGTGCATCTTAAGGTTCCAGTTCTCTTCTCCATCTTCTTGACACCTTAATTTAGATAATTTTCCTCCTCTTCATTAATTTAGATTAAAACTTCATATACACTCCTCTGTAGCAATTAATGCATCATTTCCCAGTTATTCCTTATTTTGTATTTCCTTTGCGTACTTGCACATTTGCACACCCTTAGAGTCATACTGCCTTTATACTAATCCTAAATACATATATTTTTTGCAAATCTCTGCATGCAAAAGGAAAGAAAGCAAATGGGTGCAAGTCAAATACCATGGATTACAGGCAGGAAAAATTCTGATTGGTTACAGGTGATGAACTCAAACTATTGATAAACTGTTCACAAGAAATGAGGAAGCTAAATTATTGCTAGGGCTTTTTTTTTTTGCATAGAATTATTATCAGACTATTTTGGTACATTATCAGGTGCTACTTGGAAGTGCACAGTTGGAATCCAATTCTCTGTGCTGTTCTGATAACCTTATTAAACATGACTGAGATTGTAAAGTACAGAAAGGGCATAAAATGGCTGGAATGTAGATTCCAAGTCAACAGAGAGAAAACTCCAAGCTTTTGCATGTCTATTTAGGAGAGGGCTGGGAGCGAGGAGGGTGTGGAATCCCACTGTGTGCCAGCACCCTGCAGAGAAACACAAATATAAACCAAAATCATTTAGCAGAGAGTGTAAGTCAGGGTCAAATGCTGCTCCTGGTTCTGCTGAGTAAGGAGATCAATGGGACGTGTCCTGAGGTCAGATAATATCAGCAGAATCTGCAGTATTAACATTTTGCCCATCATATACGTGGCTGTAGGTTATAAATAGTCCAAGAACAGCACAGTTTGGGCAGAAGGATTTTTGTGATAGGATTTGAAGTAAAAATCTTCTAAGCTCAGAAATGCCTGCTGAGAATTAGCAAACAAAATGAAATATTTTCCTGCCCTACTTTCCTTGCTTAGCCATTCCTGTGCAGACACATGAAACACAGAAAGCTGGGGAGCAGAATACTGGTCTTATTAAAAAATCCTCACATATTCAGTATGTTTTATGGGGTCTGTGCTCTAATCCCCTCCTGCCTCCTTCATGGCTCTCAGCAGCTCTTTAAAATAGTTGAAGGGGTTTAATTTTCTATGTGGCTGCATGAGATGTGGCACGTGTATCAGAACTGCAGGCAAAGACCTGCAACTGAAAGTGGAACCGCAAGGGGGGTAAGAGCAGAGGGTTCCTGGATATTTGTCCATGTTGCTCAGCAAAGCCTTTGCCGTTTGTGCTAAAAGCTGCCTGGATTCTGTTGGGGAGATTTTCCTCGAGAGAAGAAAACAGGGGAAGAAGAGACTGAGGGCAGACCTCGTAGCAGTCTACGATTTCCTCATGGGGGCAGGCACTGCTTGCTGCTCTCCGGTGAACAGTGACAGGAGGGAAGGTTTAGAGAAAGGTTCTTCACAGTGGGAGTGGTTGGGCACTGAACAGGCTCCCCAGGGAATGTTCATGGCACCAAACCTGGCAGAATTCAAGAAGTGTTTGAACAATGCTGTCAGGCACAGGGTGGGATTGTTGGGGTGTCCTGGCCAGGAGTTAGACCTCAGTGATCCTTACAGGTCCCTTCCAGCTCAGGATATTCCCTGGTTCTATTTGTCCTCGGGATCAAGTTTCTTCCTTCCCACCATACAGAGAACTGCAAATCTAAACAATGGCTGATGCTGAGCCCACCATGAAAGGCTGGAACCAGACGTGCAGAGGTTCACTCCACACCGTATCTGGCTTGTCTGTCGTGGCAGGTGTGGTGAATACAACCTGCACCCAACCTGTGTTTGTGCTGGTGAATTCCGGAAGCCCAGAGCACCACCTTCACTGCTCCTTTGATTGCTCATCCATTCTACAGCAAGGAATTTCCATGATCCATAGACAGCTCTGCCTTTTCTGGTTTGGTGATGGCTGAGCCTCAGGCTGCAGAAAGCTTGGGACTTGTCTGACTGCACCAACCAGAGGTAGAGGTTATGATTTGCTTCACTTCTATGTTTTAAAAAGCATAGCTGTAATGATTTAATTTCCTGGCAAAGCTGACCTTGACTTCGTCCAGCATCGAGAAAAGAGCAATCAAGCAGTTAATTCTTAAATATAACCTTGAAAGGGAAAGTAATCGCTACGCTTTTAAGTCTGATTAAGTAGAACTTGTTCTATTAATTGGAGAAATTTAGTGCAGCTCTGCACAACTTAGTATTAGAGCATTTTAGGTCTGATTTTAGATCGAGAAAATCTGTCCATCACTTCTGTGCTGCTTTACATATTTAACTTCAGGAGCAAGTAGTAGCTTGGTGCTGTGTAAGAATATCTTGGTGGTCTGAAACAGACTCTTGTAGTTTAGAGCTAACCTCCCATACAGCTTTGGAGTAGAGATGTGGAGAGAGTAGGAAGAAATTCTTCCCTGTGAGGATGGTGAGGCTCTGGCACAGGTTACCCAGAGAAGTTGTGACTGCCTCATCCCTGGAAGTGTTCAAGGCCAGGCTGGATGGGTCCTGGAGCAACCTGGGATAGTGGAAGCTGTCCCTGCCCATGGCAGGGGCTGGAATGAGATGAGCTTTAAGGCCCCTTCCAACCCAAACCATTCCAAGTGTCAGAGAAAGAAAGGACAGAACTGTGACTCAGCTTCTGGAAAAAAAATTGAGCAACATGAACACAGCTTAGGTGTATCCACTGCACGATCCAATCATCTTCCAGTTGTGCATCTTAGATTTCTACTTGTGTCTGGGGCTGCCTGGTGTGGCTGCAGTGAATGTAGGTTGAAAGGCACTCCTGTCTAGGGAATAAGCACAAAACACTTAAGTCACATTTAAATTGTCACACAGGACTGAAGTTGCAGGTAGGTCTGCTTTGGTGAGAGAATGCACCTGATATTACAGCCCAGTTTCAGGTTAATAGGTTAATGCCTGCTTCAGCTGGTGCTTTGAAAATACCAGGAAGTAGAGTGGCAGCAGGTGTGAGACTGGTGAGTCTGGGCTGGGCTCTCTCTCCCTCTCTCAGTGAAAGGTCTGCAACATTTTAGAAGAAGTGTTAAGGATGGATTAGGCAGGCTTTCAAAAGGAAGTTGCAGTGAAAGTATCTGTGAATAACAAAAACATGAGTTAACCGTTCAGTACAAGGGGAAATCCTGTTAGTACCTTAGCAGGGCAGCTGCTGAGGAAAGGAGATTTTCACATTGTCGTTTTGTGGCTGTGAACCAAACATGATTGCCCAAATACAGGGCTCAATAAATTAAGCATTGAAATCAAAACTTAAAATATGCTTCTATGACTTAAGTTTATCATTCTGTAGCTTGGTGTACTTTCATGGATTAAGAGAATTCATGGAGATATTTTTAGGAAACGCAACAAAACTGGAAAAGTCATTAGTGAGCAGGAGAGCAAGAAAGAAAAGTGCAAATGAAGGAGGAGAAAACACCAACCTCCGAAAAAGCAAAATCTGATTTAGCACAAGGTGTGCAGGTTACAATTAAGGCACTGACAGTCAATACTTTTAGCAGACTCAAAGGCAAACTCAGGTCACCATTGAAACAGGGTGATTTCAAACCTACAGGATTATCAGTTCCTTGTTAGATCCAAAGCAGGCAGATTCAGGTTTAGGTTGTTAACTTCTAAGAGACACTTAGGAGTAAGCAGGGAGTATAAACAAAGCTAATAGATGTAACTCAGCCTGTGTTTTCAAGAGAGGGAACCCACCGTACTTGGGTACTTGTGTAGTCTTTAATAATACAAACCTGATCTCTTTTCCCTATTAAAGAGAAGCACTGACAGGCTCTAAAGAAAATGCCTTTGGTCTTTCTCAGCAGTGAAGAAGGTGACTGTTCTTCATATTACTCCTTGCCTGTACTTTTGATTCTTGCCCTCTATTTTTATACCTAGGTCTCCATTTCCATTGGTTCTGTGCCACTGTTCGGTGCTTACCCTCCTACTTTATCTGAATTGTGCAGACAAAAATGAAGGGAAAAGGAGACATCAGCATACCTTATCAGCATCATTTGGGAACACAGTGTATTTCTTGTATAGTCACAAGGACAAATGCAAAGCTCCCAGGAGGCTGAGGAGAGAGAAATACGGAAAATCAACACAAAGGGGGAAAGTGGGTGGACATCCTGTGGCTTCTGATGAAGGCACTTCTTAGGGAATTAGGACAGAAGTTAGAACTCCTTAAAGCAGAAAGCTGAATTGAGTCTTCAGTATCTGGACAATTGCTTACTCATTTATGAATTCATATGTACATATTAGATTAAACATTCAGACAGTGCCAGGAGGGTCAGAGCTACTTTGTCACCGTATCCCAGTTCTCAAACTCTAAAGAAGGGCATGCAACACATGTGAGTAGAAGTATGGAGTAAGGCAGTAGCCAGAGCTGAGAAACAAATTAAATTATAATCACCTGGATGAAACTTGTTTGACTCGAGTGTGTCTCACGACCTGTTCACTGAGCTGAAATTTAGTGGTGATTGCTCGAGCTGGAGAACCACAGCCTGCATGGAAGAGTGGTAAAGACTGTATCTCTAAAGAGAGACAATGGTGATAAAGGAAAACACACCAACAAAAACTTTCAAGAAAACATTTGGCAGTAGAAGTAACACTTACAGGCTTGGTGGTGACTTTAGAAAGGTGAAAGTTGTTTTGTTGGTGTCCAAGTTGTTAATGTCTTTCCATTCAGAATGGCACAGTCTGTGACATTATGCGCAATAAATTACGAAAGCATTTTTAAGTCATCAGAAAAATACAGCAGAAGGCAGAATGAGTCAGACATATCCATCCTTAAAATTTAGACTAGAAGTGAGAAATAATTTAATGTACTCTGGTGATCAGGAGAAGAAAAGAATTCTTTTTCTGTGTGTCTTTGCGGTTTATCTCAATTGAAATTTATAACACCAATCCCTCTCCATACCCAACCCCAATTTCTTTATATGCCATTTTCTAGAACAAGCAAGTACAGTACTGCAAAGAAATTGTGACCTAAATACAAACAGGATTTTTCCTGGCTGTTTAGCAGCCTTGGTTCCCATAGCAGCGATGTTTTAAATAGTCTGGCTTCAGATGCTTGTGATACGAAAAGAAATTCTCACCAGTTAGATCCCTACCAATGGGAAAATGGATTTAAGGAAAGACATGAAAGAACAGAGCCAATTCAACTGAACAATTTGGCACAGAACCTGTCAATTTCAAACACGGGAGAGGCAGGTTCCAAATGAAAGGACAACTTGTCAACAAGTAATTCAAGTGTGGAAGATGACTGGGACAAAGGAGCAAAGAAGTTGGGTGTAGAAATAAGGAGTTCACATTCCCTCAGGGAGGGGTTTTGCTGTATTTTTAGGAAAAGTGGGAATCCCACATCCCCAAGAAATTCCATACTGAATGCAGACTATGACCTGCCTTTATGCTGCCATATCTCTAGGCAGTATCTTCCTGCTTAGATTGTCCTTGAGGCATGGGAAGTCACCAGAAAACACCCTGTACAGTCTCCTTCAGAGAGCAGTGGAGGGAGGACCTCACTGAAGTAAGGTTGTAGAAGATTGCAGGAATCCTAAGAACATGAAGTGAAAAATGGGGTTGAACTGAAGAAGTAGCATGAATACCCCCTTAAAAGAGCAAAATGTTTTTTTCCATACACCTCATAAATACCCATGGGCTAGAAGATTTTGCGAGTCACCCATCTCACAGGAAAAAAACTGTGTAGAAGAAACTGCACAAACTCATCATTCCCTTACAATTTATTGGTATTGTTTTCCACTTCGGTTGATGTAATCTGGCCTAGGAGTGATGGATGTTCCTTTCTCTGGACTCGATTTAATTCTCAGTAAGGCAGACAAAGTGCAGGCATCAAATACAAGCAGGCACAAAGAGGAAATCTAGTTTTTTCTAGAGAATGACACTACTTACCTGTTTGTTAATGGCTGAACTATGGATTTTGAGGACTTGTCTCCATATTTTTTGCACAGAGTTGTATCAGTAGGCTGAAACCGTGTCTGTTTTTACACAGTATTTAAGCAATCTCATTGTTACTAAAAATCTGTGAAGTACATGCAGAAATCTGGAGTCCAGTGCCTGGAGCTGGTGTCTTCTCACCTGTTTAGAAAGGAGTTACATCGTGACACTGAGTCATTGAATCCAATGTTTGAGGGATATGACTTACTGAAAGTGAAATTATTTACAAAGAAGTAAAATGTCTTTTCAGATGTCAAAACACCTTGGAGTTCTTCAGTTTACACGTGGTGCTTTCACATCTTTCTGGTTTCTCATATGTCTTTCTCTCTCCTTTTGCTGTATGAGACTCGGAAATAGCCAGAGGAGGGACTTCGCATAGTGCTCTGCAATGAAGCAAATTGAACACAAATTTATTGCTGCCCAAGCAAGTCTGTGAGAGCCTTGTTACAACTTTGTAGAGAAAAATTGCTTGTATAAGTGTGACTTGAAATGGATGAACTTTTCAAGGGCCTAAATACCTACAGAACGGTATCTGTATATAATTGTATCATTAGCAAGAGAAAAATCTGCACCGACATGTTTCTGTGGCACTGCATCAGGCTGCTGCTAATTCAGGCAGATCCATATGTAGAACTGTTTCAAGGAAGACTCGCAGAGAAATTTGAGGATTTTCCATACTAAAATAGTTATATTACTATAGCTGCTGGTGTAGATATCTATCAATGTATAGCCATCTTGAAATAGACTTGATTTTCTTGTGCAGGACTTGATAAAATCAGTATTCTTCGCTCCACCTGTATGTTTGTACTTGTACCATTTAATTTAGCCAAGCTAATTAAAGCGGTGCAGTTTATGGATGTCAGCAAATAGCAGTGGCCTGTGTATATAGATACAGCGTACAGGCAGTATCCAATCACTCCAGGGGTTATCAGGTTTATCAGCTGCTTTTGCTGCAGGGATGAATTCTGATCCTCTTGCTCGTGTGCATTGTTCTAAACTCAATGGGTACATTTTTCTACAGTGATATTTGAAGGTGTTTCAAAATTTTAATGCTGAGATGAAATTTCAAGAAATTACTGAAAGGGAAAACTCTGGAAAAAAGAAACCTAGGAAGCCCCTAAGCCTTGATTCAATTGAAACTGAAGTTACATTTTTCTGTGTCTCAATTTTTGTCTATTACTAGAAAAAATCAATATTACTATAGACCAGACCCTGAAGTGTTTTCTCAATTCAAGTTTTTCTTGAATTAAAAATCATGGTCTGCAGGACTGATTCAGTGTTAACACTGAAGCTGATGGAAATAACTAAAATTATTATGACCATTGATGAATTTTATATAGATTTAAAAGGACTTGGGGAACATTTAATCAGAACAGAACACATTTTGATATATCACTTATCCACTCTGTAGGCAGCATTGACTTCATCAAGCAAGCATTTTGGGAAAGACTGTGACATTTGTGCAGTGTTACTGTAAATAAGCCAAGCTATAGTACCGATTTATACAATGATTATCAGAGTAATATTTTATTGGTGCTATAAAACCTACAAAAAAGGCAAGAAGCCAGACAATCCTAGATCTTACAATTCTGGAAAGAGGAGAAAAATTTCCTAAGAACTTGAGGTTTAGGGACATCTTTGATGGGAATGAAAATATGATGGAACATGTGTGTGTCGTCTCTGTTCCATTTTATGGTCTGTGGTGTTTTGCAAAACTTTGGCTTTGCAGAGTCTTAGCTGAACACTGAGACACAGGGTGTGAGGAAAATTGAACTGAGGTAGTGTGTAAATAGTGAGGTGGGCCGTGATTTGAGGGTTCATCAGCCCTTCCTTGTTGAAATACTCTAGAGCAGAGCCTAAATGTCTATCAAAAGCAACCCACTGAGGTCCAGAAACAGCGTGAAAGATTCCTTGCTGGTACTAAACCCCCCTGGATGTGTGATTGGTGTGTTTCATCACAGAGTAAAATCAACTTGTGGCTAGAAAGCTATTGCCTCAAGAGACAAGATTTATCTTCCCACCACCTCCTACCCACAGGCATTGTGCATTTCCTGGAAAGTCTTTATCAACATGTTCTTTAAGGCAGGGCCTTAGATGTTGCCAATGTTGGTGGGGCTTTTGGCCTTTTATGGTTATTTTGTATGTTTGTTAGAGGACTTTGTGAGTGTGCACCTGTAGGTGTGGGGCAGAGACGACCCCATGACTGTCTGGATGAAATCACTGTGATTTTTGGAAAACTGAGGGTGTCTCTCTTCAGGCTTCTGTCTTACATGATGGCTGCAAGTTGGTTTGACACGTGGTTGTATAGTCCATGAATGTTAGTGGTACTATAACTTTTATTTTTATTGCATTCAGCAAGGTATTGGGTTCTTTGATGGGTGGGGTTTTCATTTTTTGTTTTGTTGGTTAGGTTTTTGTGGGGTTTTTTTTATGTTGGGTTGTGAGTTTTTTTGTTGGTTTGGTTTGGGTTTTTTTTGGTGAGACTGTTGAGATATTTTGTTCTGAATCTGTGAATATTGTGATCTTGAGGGTGGGTACCTGGCCAAAAAGTTGAAGTTAATTTTTTTCTAAATGTTTGGCTCCTGGCAACTGGTTGAAATGGGCAATTTTCCAGGTGTTCTAGGCACTTGGCATCTCTATAAGATCCTGTTGGTCTGCACAGACCTACATTTATCCTACCTAAATATATAAACAGGGTTGGGTGGTTTGGCAGCAGTAATTGCAGACATTGGGCACATTAGAATAAATATGAGGGCAAGTATTTGGGCCACAAAAATGGGCTGAGAATAAAGGAACCATCAGCCAAAATGGGGTAATGTTTTCTCTTCTGGTAGAGGTGGCCACAGATAAAAGCTGATAGATTGGTAGTAGTTCTTAGTGGTGCTGAGTCAGAATGAGAGCAGTTGTGCTCCAGGGTTTGTGCATCAGATGTGTTAGAGCAAAAACTTTAGAGATTTATAGTGCTCTCAAAAAACAACCAACATGGTGAGGCATGCCCAGGCCAACAAAGGACAATGAAAGAGGTTTTAGCTGAATGTTGGGGTCACCCCCTCCCCTTGATAGACCAGCCCAGTCCAGAGAAGATTTTTTGGATGTTCCAAAAGACTTTGTGGGGAAAGAAAGGGAGAAAACCAACAGAGGAAGAAACACTTGTAGAGAAATGGTTTCTGCATTGGGTAGTAGGTACAAAATATTTGCACACCTGGAGGACTATAGCCTATGGTTTGTCTCATTAAATCTCTCACCTTAGTGACTTATTTGGTGTATGAATTGGGAGCCTAAGTTTATCGTCTTTGCTGGGACTAGTGACATTGGGGTAAAACTCATTGCAGGTGCAGCATCCTCACCCCCACTGCTGAGTTTGTTCAATTTCATGACCGTTTTTTGTCAGCACTCTGTCACAAGGGTAGAGGAGGAAAAAACTGTAACTGGAAAACAGATCATGTTCCATCTTCTCTGCAGCTGCACCTGATCACCTTGAGCCAGTGTATTGCATTGGATGAGAAACTGAGGCTCACCTTTAATGCTAGTAACTCATGGGTGTGACTTGCAGAATTGTCTCAGCCGAGCGGAGGTGGGTGGCAGCAGCGCAGGGGTGCCCATAGAGGTTGGGCAGGGGGGTGGTGCTGCAGCAAGGATGAATCTCCGAGGGAGCAGAGGGGCAGGTCTCCAAGAAAGAGGTCGTCAAACCCACTGCAGCAACACACAAACGGCACCAGACCTGGCTGGAAGCCCGTTTTTTTCGGAGCTCTGCGCTGATTTAACCCTCTCAAGCGGATGTACTTTAGCGCTGCAGCAGCAGGTCCACAAGTGAATGCAGTTGTCAGCTCCCCCGTCCGCCTCCCCGCGCCCCCAAAGCTTCGGCAGCGAAGCCAAGGCGGAGACGAGGAGCGGCAGGGACGGTACAGGAGCCGCGCCCCTCCAGGCTCGGCGGCCAGAGCCCTTGGCCATCGGCGCCGACGGTCCCGGAGCTCCGCGGGGCCGCAACACGTGGGCGCGGGCGGCGCGGCGGGGCGGCCGCGCGGATCCGGGCGGGGCGCGGGGG
>VZRR01011256.1:0-98429 GCA_013398015.1 Oreocharis arfaki | reverse complement strand
TGCTGGGCCCGCTGCTGCTGCTGGGGCTGTGCGCCGGGCGGGCGGCGGGCGGGCCGCTCCGCTACTCGGTGCGGGAGGAGCTGCCGCACGGCTCCTTCGTGGGCAGCGTGGCGAGCGACCTGGGCGTGGATCCGCGTCGGCTGGCGGCGCGGGGAGCGCGGATCACCTCGGGCAGCGGCCGGCAGTACCTGGAGTTGGAGCTGGGCCGTGGGGCGCTGCTGGTGCGGGAGCGCATGGACCGCGAGGCGCTCTGCGAGCTGAGCCCCTCCTGCTTCCTCAGCCTGGAGTTGGTCATCGAGCAGCCCATTGAGGTGCACAACGTGGAGGTGGAGGTGTTGGACATCAATGACAACGCGCCGCGGTTCCCCCGCCAGGATTACCGGCTGGAGATCAGTGAGTCTGCTGTGCCCGGGGCCCGCTTCCACATTGAGAGTGCCCAGGACCCTGATGTGGGCACCAACTCTGTGCAGAACTATCTGCTCAGCCCCAGTCGCCACTTTGTCCTGGACCTTAAAGGCTTCCAGAGTGGCAGCAAGCTTCTGGAGCTCGTGCTGCAGCAGCCGCTGGACCGGGAGCAGAGTGCTCTGCAGCAGCTGGTGCTGACTGCCGTGGATGGTGGGGATCCCCCCAAGTCTGGTACGGCCCAAATCTCTGTGCGAGTTGTAGATACCAATGACAACCCACCTGCCTTTGACCGCTCCACCTACACCGTGAGCCTTCTGGAGAACGCCCTGCCTGGCACACTAGTGGTCAAACTGAATGCCTCAGACCCTGATGAGGGCTCTAATGGGGATGTGATCTATTCCTTCGGCAGCTACACCCCCCAGAAGGTGAGACAGCTCTTCAGTGTGGACCCACATTCAGGGGAGGTGAGGGTTAATGGCACTTTGGACTATGAGGAGGCATCCTCCTATGAGATCTATGTACAAGCCACTGATCAGGGCCCAGTCTCTATGGCTGGGCACTGCAAGGTGCTGGTCAACATTGTGGATGCCAATGATAATGTTCCTGAAGTGGAGCTGACCTCCCTGTACAGCCCGGTGCCAGAGGATGCAAGGTCAGGAACTGTGGTGGCCCTGATGAGTGTCACTGACCAGGACTCAGGGCGAAACAAGCAGGTGAGCCTGCGCATTCCCCCCGGCCTCCCCTTCACTCTCAACTCCTTCAAGAACTCCTACACCTTGGTCACCCAGGGCAAACTGGACCACGAGAAAGCAGCAGCCTACAACATCACAGTTACTGCTACTGATTCTGGGAGCCCCCCTCTGTCCTCCCAGAAGGTGATCCATGTGGAGATCTCTGACATCAATGACAATCCTCCACGCTTTGAGGAACCTGTGTACTCAGTTTACATCCCTGAGAACAACCCCCTTGGAGCCTTCCTGTGCACTATTAGAGCCACTGACCCAGATGTTGCCAAAAATGCCTATGTGTCCTATTCTCTAGTAGATGGAGAGATTGAAGGGCTACCAGTTGCTTCCTATGTCTCCATTAAATCCAATAGTGGCAACATGTATGCTGTCAGGTCCTTTGACTATGAGACACTAAGGGAGTTCCAGGTGATTGTCCAGGCTCAGGATGCTGGGATCCCACCGCTGAGCAGCACTGTCACTGTCTACATCTACGTGGTAGATGAGAATGACCATGCTCCACAGATTCTGTATCCTACCTCAACCAACACTTCAGCAGCCCTGGAGATGATCCCACGCTCGGCATATGCTGGATATTTGGTAACCAAAATTATAGCCATTGATGGGGACTCAGGACAAAATGCCTGGTTGTTCTTCTACCTGGTGCAAACCTCAAATCCAGGTTTGTTCAGGATAGAGCTCCATACTGGGGAGATTAGGACTACTCGCAAACTGGGGGAGGACAGCACACCTACTTTCAACCTGACGGTGGAGGTGAGAGACAATGGAGAGCCATCGATGTCCTCATCAGTAGCCATCACTATTGCTGTGGTGGACAGAGTTTCCAAAATCATCCCTGATAGAAGAAGACACTTTAAAAGTCCAAGCAATTACTCAGAGGTCACTCTTTATCTCATTATCGCTTTGAGCGCCATCTCCTTCGTTTTTCTTTTCACAATCATTGGGCTTAGTATTATCAAGTGCTACAGATACAGTCTGTACGGGAGCTCCTGCTGTGCAGGGTGCTGTACGGTCAGAGAACGGAGCCCTGCTGAACTCTACAAGCAGGCCAACAACAACATTGATGCTAGATTGCCCCAAGGTTTAAAAGTACAGCCCCATTTCATTGAAGTGCGGGGCAATGGGTCTCTCACTAAGACCTACTGCTATAAGGCATGCCTGACTGCAGGATCGGGAAGCGACACTTTCATGTTTTACAATACCTGTGGCCCAACAGGAACTACGGGTCCCTCTGCAGTGGTGACTGAGAGGCATCTGACAGGACAAAGTGGGCAGAGTGCACAAAACCTGATCATACTTAGAAATGACTCCATTACTCCTAATGAGGTGAGGCTGCCTTGGTAAATGGTCTGCACAGAGCTCTGAGCAAATCTGTACTTGAGCAGAGGTTCCAACTGGAAAACTCAGATGAAGCATATTCCCTCAGGGGCTTGCTGACACTCAGCTATGAAACTTGATTATAATGAATCTAATCTTTGCCATGCATTTTGTTTCTAGGTAAATACTGAGACTTTCAGGGTCCAGTTGGTAAGTTCAGTACATGCATCTATTGTTCGAGATTCACCTCATTTTTGCAGCATATGCTGTACTGGATATTGCGTCCTTCCCTTTTCTCTTACCAGTCTAAAATTGCCTGCTGCTTCAGAGTGCTAGGGAACGACACATCTAGTCTTACAGTTTTGATGGTGAAACTCATATTGCAGGAGAAACAGTAATCGGTGATTAGCCTTGAAATCAAAAGGTTGCTTTATGGCAGTTGTGGATGTTTGCTGCTTTGCTGTCTCCATACCTAAGCAAATCTGTTGAATTTAGCAAAGCATATTAGTGCAATGATCTTACTAATGTGAGCCTGTTTTAAGTTGTCTGAAAACAGCAATCCCTCCTTTGATAATGTTTGTTCTACCCAGTGCTGCATTTTTTGCTTTCTGGCCTGTGACATCCTTGCAGAGAATTACAGCAATCATTAAGTTGCAGAGTGACAACTTCTAACCTGCTGGGTTGCTGCTGAAAATTGTTTAATACCAATGGTTCGACCAGCCGTGTATCAACCTTTGCAATGTTTTCCCACAGTGAAGAATTAATGGTTGCTTTATGCTGGCGTGCAGGAAGCCTGCAGTTGGTGTGTAGTTTGCATGATCTGTGCAGTTTGCTTTTTACTCATGTTGGGACTGAACTGAGAAGCACCTACAGGAGAGACTAATTCTGGTGCACTGAAGGAAAATATTGCAATTACTGTGTGTTGTTTGCATCCCATAATTGTGGCAGGAATAAGATCAGTTTGTGCAGTAATGTGTGCTACGCCCCAGACATGGGAAAGTCAGGGAAATAACTGGTGTGATAGAAAGGAGCCTGACTTGTGTATTCTTCACAGAAATAGACCTCATTTATTTATTTCTTTATACTTTTTCACATGTGAAGATGTTAGCAGCTTTTGCAACTGTTTTTTGTCGAGCAGAGATGCCTGTATCTTAAGGGACAGCAAGTCTTCCATAAAAATGCTTTTAGAGAGCAATGATCATCCATTCAACATCAATGCAATTAAAATTAATACACTGTTTTTCTGTAAATCACAGTGGCAGGGTGTGGGGCAAGTACTTTTTCTGTGCAGTTTTTGTATCTTAAATTTTTTCTGAGTGTAATACAACACCTGGAATGTGTTTGATACGGGAGGGAATATGAGACATGCTCTATAAGCATGTATGCTGAAGAATCAAAGAGTGAAATACACACTCTGTATCTGATTTTTGGGGTGGGAGGTGTGCAAGAAGAAAAGCAATAACTGAAAATGGCTTCACTTTGGATGCAAGACCAGTAGGAAATCAGTTTAACAAACAGATTCCTATCACATTTTGAGACTCACTCCACTGAATGCAATGAATTAGCAAGTTTTGATTACCAGTGCAGATCAGGCAGTGGCAGCAAAGCCAGCCCAAACCTGGAGTATGAAAGCAGAGAGATGTATAGAACAAACTAATGAATGCTGCCTGTGTGGAGTTGTCATCCAAAAGGAGAATCAATTATTCAACTGGTTCTGTAGATTTAAACAGAGGTGAAGTTCTGACAAGTTTTACTCATCACGAGTTCTTTTCTTAGGCCTCTGCTTCCTAACCTGTCCTGTGGTAGGGCATTCTATGAAGCTGTATCAATGCCATGTGCACATGAGGAAATGGCTGAATGTAATGGCATTCACTAATTACTAGTTCCTAGCTAATTACATACTAATAATCATGTCTTTCTCCGGTTTCAGGCTTAGCATTTGCACTGAAGACACCATCAATTGCTTAGCAACACTGAATTCCACTTTTTAAGGATAATGATCTTCATATTATTAGATTTTCAGGGAACTGTGTTTCTCTTTTTAGTTGAAGTGAACTTTAAATCAGCCTTTAAGAGCCTGTGCCTTCGCTTGTGAGGCACATCAGCAGGCAGTATTGCCCTTGCACCAATTCACAAAGTCAGTCTCTGATCTGTGTCTTATTTTTGGGTAATATGCACAGGTCCTTCCTTTTTCTTCTTCCACACAGTTTTTGGAAATGGATTTTCTGCTGCTTGTTCATTGGTGAGGATGGGACCAGGTGAATGGGTTTTCTATGCACAGATAATCATACCTAGGTTTTCACAGTGGCTAATATTTTGAAAATGTTGTTTATACAGTGTGAGGGTGAATGTTTCCAAGTTATTTGGGATTAATCTCAGTAACATTTGGGGCAATAAGATCTTAGCTCTTTTCATATTTGCTGGTAAGGTTACAGATGCTAATAATTACACTAAGCTGTGACTGACTTTATTGGGTCATTAGAATGATACAGTAGAAGTGAAAACAAGCGCAATAAGGGTAGGTAGGGATTTTTTTGTATCTGGTGAAGCTCTGACTCCTGCGTGACTATTCCTTTTTTACTGCCAGTGTTGTGATGGCAGAATGGTAGCTTGTTTCTGCAAGATAACCACTGCTTCTGTGTTCAGCCTGCTTACCTGCACAGTCCTTTATAGGTTTATAAGGATGACTCAGACCAAGGGTGTTTTGTAAAAGAAGAAATGTACTAATGCAGCTGCACAGAAAACCTTGGACACGGTTATTGCTGTCAGGAGGCTGGTGATAAGGGTAGCAATGTGGGGTTAATGGATATTGCTCTCTCATCAGATAACTACTGCAGGGGGACCAGGAAGGCAGTGTAGGGAAAATAGAGGGAAAAAAAAATGCTGTGGCTTCATTGCTGGCAGTGTGTGCGGTTATGGGCAGCCTGGATTCCTGTCTTTCGAAACAGGGGTGCACACACTGTGAAGAGACTTTGTGTGAAGTTGTGGTTTTGTTCCTGGGCACTGCTGCAGTGATGATCTGTCATTTTCAGGAAGGGTTCCAGTGCTTTAGTCTGGAGTCTGTTTCCTCATATTCCTGTGAAGATGCTGAATGATGTCTGGGTAGTGTCTGGTCCTTGGCTTTTTTCATCTTTCCTATCTTGTTCTTACATCCTGTGCAGTGAAGCTCATTTCTTATGTCTTGCATCTCTTGACAGCCTTTTCCCTTCAATGCAGGAAATAACAATCAAACCAAAATGTTTTAACAGGAGTTTTCTGTCCCAGAAGGCAGCCTGGCACATTCCTAATGAGGAGTGGGCAGTCTGGATACTTGATAGAACCGGATATAAACTCTTTACATTATTCATTTCCCTGTACCCTTTCTTTTGTGTGGTGACACATGTGGCTGACAAAATGTGATGTTTCATGTGATGTTCAGAAATAGAGTGTGTTGCTCTATGGACACTTCTAAAGAAAGTGAAAAAAACTGCACATTGATGGTAGTAAGACCCAGGAGATCCACTTGGAGTTTTACAGCTGCTTGCTCTGCTTCTGGCTTTTTCTCTCTCTTTTTCTCTTTAAAACCAGCTTGCTAAACACATGGTAAAAAGAAAGCAACACTTCAGTTGAACACATTTTGATACTACTTTAAATGCAAGCATGATTTGAAGTGCCTAAACCTAGTAACCCCACAGCACTGTTTGTAGCAGTCTGCCCAAGAGATTTCTCTCAGAGGATTTAAAGGTATTAATGGTGGAATATCTTACAATCTCAGTGCAAGAACTTAAGCCTCTAAGAAATTCTCCAGCCCTACTGACATTGAAAAGGTTAACTATAAATGTTTGTTCTTTTGTGTAATAGCAGTGTCTGAACCTGCTCGGCTAAGCAGGGACAGTGCTCTGTGCTTCAGGGCAGTCGGGCGCTCGGCTTGAGGCTTCTGCTGTGCCAACAGAAATTTGCATCCAAGATGAAGCAGAGGTGTTTTCCTTCTCTTGGAACTCATTAAAGGTACTTTACAGAAGCACTTGTCTGTTCCCTTCACCTCAGTTTTCTCAGAGTTAGGAATGCAAATGAACATTCTCAGACTCTGGGCTTTTGATTTACACCCTTTTCCAGTTTCCTTTTTGATTTCTTGAATGATAAACACGTGTTTAAATAGTTTGTTCTCCACATCAAGTTAATTCTAAACATTTACAGAAGGAAAGCAGGAATAGAAGTCTCTGTTTCCTCACACCTGTCAGTGTTGTCTCACTGGAAAATAAGCAGAGCCTTCTCTGGTCAGAGGTTCTAAAAGGCTTTTATTATTGCTTTAAAGCAGATACTTTTGATGAATAGACCTTATGTCATTCTGTTGTGCATTTGTGTGGAAGTCACAATGAAGCAGGATATTTTTAGGAGTCTCAGCATCTGGTAACTGTTTGTAAATATTTTATTCACGCTTCTCTACCTCAAGCAGGTTTTGTTCTAGCAAGCACTGAAGGGAAAGGTAGTGTTTGCATTGATCCATCTAATATGGGATCAGGACAATATTTTAAGAAATTGGAAATTTCTCCTATCCCAGGGACAAATTCTTACTGCGTTGAAGTATCAGGGAAAAAAGAGAGCTGAGGAAAATGTTTGTAACAATACATTTTCAACTAAATTTATTCTCCACGAACCAGTGAAATGATTCTTCAGTTAACCCACTTGAAAACAACCGTGTGACATTTTGCATGAGCTTTCTTGCTCCTAAGATGGCTCTGTTTTACATTATACATTCACATTATCAGACTTCCCAATGGGGCTGGTTGTTTATGACTAGTGACATTAATGCTTGTGGTTTTGTGGTTGGCAGAATGAGCCCTGGTGCCTGGAAGAACCAGCAGGAGCAAACTGGTGGCACGAGGTGTTCACCTGGTGCAGTGACAACCACTTCTGTAGGCACCTGGATAGATTTTGACTCATCTCACGCTATGGTGATGTGTGCTGTAACAGAATCAGAAAAAGCAGCTGATGGGAGGAACAGGGAATGGTTGGTTACTTTTGTGCTGGATCGTGGGATTTCTTTCACCTCCTGACAGGCCTGCTGGACTTGCTACATGACCTCCAAAAATCTCTGAAGGAAGTGGCAAGCTAAAATTACCTTAAACCTGGTAGAATGTGCTGGGTTGTGAGAAACAGGGTCTTGTAATGAGCTAGGAGCTGGGGAGGTAAAAGGAACAATATTGTCTTCATCAGCATTGTGTGACATAGTGAGAGTGTGGGGATGTACAGCTGGGAAGGATCTGGACCAGCTCAGAGCCTGTGTTCTGCTTTGTGCTTCCTCTCTGTATTCACGCTCCCTGGTCAGCTGTACCTTGTCCTGGTGCTGTTGGTTTAGGACACAGCTGCACATCTCACAGCCAAGCCTGTGATGGGGCTTTGCAGAGGAGCCCACTGAGAGCTGCTGTGCAGCCCCCTGTCCCCTGGCACCGCCTGAGAACTCAGCTCTTCTTTGAGATGGGCCACACGGTGTCCTGGCACAGTGGCTGTGTGCTGTGGGACACACTTGGCCATGTGGCAGGTTTCAGGGAGCAGTCTGGTGAAGATGGGCTGTTCATAGCCAGAGATAAAAACCAACCCAGGTGTGTAGACTGTGAATTCCTGGTGGATTTCTAAAAAGCAACACGACTGCATCTGAGCTGGGGAAGGATATTGCTGAATAGGTTTGCTTCTTCTACTGTGCTCCACTTCTATTACTGGTCATGCTTTATTGCCTTTCTAGTCCAGTCTCATTTAGAGATGTATTGAAACAACTTTTCTCTTATGGCCAGAGAAACTGAAAGAATTACAGTCTGTAGCAGAACAGAAGGAGAAGCCAATTATGCTGACAGAATAGAAATTTCACTGATTTTGTCAGCTGCAGGACACTGACCTGTGGTAACACAAGTGTGGGACAAATGTGCCTCTTGTTGAGCTCTGAAACTACCCAGTCAAGCAGCAAGCACATGGTGAAACTGGGTGACAATAGGTCTGCACAAAGGCAGGCTGCTGCCCAACTGCCTTGTGCTCCTGTTCTTTCTGTAAGGATTTCAAAAATAAGTCACAGATACTGATTTTTTTCACAGTTAAAAAAACCTCCAGCCCATGACAGTCAGCTGTGGCAATAGGTATTTCCACCTCCAGAGTACATTTTTCTCATCCTGTTCCCTCCTTCCTTCTGCTCCTCTGGGAACAGCACTACAGCCCTGCCTAAAGAGTCATAGCAAAGAGAGAACAGCCACAAGATGCCAGAGCTTCTGGATAGTAACCCTTGAAAATACCAGTCTCCTAATTTCTCTTATATTGACATGGGGAGTCTTGGTCCATGCACAAGAAGTGAATGAATGATGAATTTCTAATTAATTGGTCTCTCCTGACATCATCACCCATTTAGGATCTGATATCCCATTGCAAAAAGAACATAAATTTTTGTCTTCTAGACAAGAGTTAGAAAGTTCTCATCTGAAGTGAGTGGTCGTTTTCCTCTTTTCTCACTCCTACCCAATTCGTGTCAGACTTTGTCAGTGCTTCGATGTAATCTCACTTTATCCTTGCTTGGCCTGGGTCTGTGGTAAGATTCCTCCTCCTCACGTTGCCTGCAAGTCTGTACAAGTTGGTAACCTGCACCTCTCAAATTGCAAAACAGAGCAAAGGGGCTTTCCTCCTGCAATTAAAAAAAAACAAACAAAAAAAAACAACCCAGCAGAAGAAAAGCCAAATCTTCTGGTGTCAGCACCCTTCATACTCAAGAAACGCAAGCTCAGGAGAGGATCTGATCCGTGTGTGTTGTTCTCTATCCTCTTTCATTGACTGTTACTACATGGTTGACTTCAGAGTTGCTTTGACATCCCTGGGACTGGGGCCAAAATGGAATTAATCAGAAAGGACTAGAACCATGCATAATGGGCTTCTTGTCAAACCACTTTCTGCTAAACTCAGCAGAACCTGAGCATGACAGAGAACAGGGGGCTAAATGGGAAGGAAATTGCTAGCACAGATGTTTAATGTGTGGTTGCAAATAGCAGCCTCCTCCCTTTTGTGTAACTCAGACCATAAAGAATACTCACGTGTGCATCATCCAAGAGCATCTCAGTCTTGAGTGATGCTGGCCCTGGGCAGTATGGTGATAGAGCAATACTGTAAGTTGTAATTGCTCCATTTTTGTTTGAATAAAACCTATTGATCCAGGGAAAAGCATATGCCAAACCTCAAGAGGAACGGCAGAGTTGGCTTTAAATAATTCAGAACATTCAACACTTTCTTTTTCAAGTAATGGGGTCAAATTCATTTCTGATCTGTCTCCAATAATTTGAAGAGAATTAAACCATTACTGTCATTTAGTATTTGTGTGTTTGGCACTGTGCAAGACACATCAGGAATGAATGTAGTCCATTATGTTTTTGGACATAAGTTCTGTCTTTGAATTCCAGTGCCTAAACTTAAGTACTCACTTCGCTATCACCTACAGAATAACGCTTTTAGTATCCTGAGAAATAACCTTGGTTTGCCCTCAGGGCTTAATTTAAAGAGACCTGAGCTTGCAATCATTGGCTGTAGTTGAAAATTATAGTGAAAGTCCCCTGACAATGTCGAAACTATTTTCTGGAGCAATTTTTGATCAACAGAGGATTTCTTAATTATCTCCTTATTTAGCAAGTCATGCTGCAGCACATCAGCATATGCTGAGGTTTGTTGGTCAAAGGGTATTGCTGGCTATTTTCCCCTTCTACCTCTTATGCCCTCTCATGAATATGGAGAATCTAATAGGTTTTGGTATTATGAACATGTCTATCCTTAATAAAAGACTTGCTGCAGTCTGCAAATCTGATACCATCCCTTGCAGTCCTCTGCAGTACACTGAATTCCATCAGGAACCTCACTGCCCCACGTCCCACTCACAGGGAGCTCCATTTATACACCCTCAGGCAGATACAATTCAGTGCAGGAGTTCCAGTTTTCTCACCTCATCAGGTAAACAAACAATGTGTTTCTGGATTTATGATGTTGGCTTTTTATCCTATGTCCAAAATGTTGATAAATGGATGAAATAATTTTCCACCAGTTTGCAGCACTAAATGTTGTTCCACAGAGATAATCTATAGCCAAAGGCCTTGGCATGCAGACGAGTTTATTGCAGAGACACTCCCTGTGTGCTCCTTTGAAAGTTTCTTTAGATTTATAGAAAGATTTGGTAATTTAAAAAAAAAAAAAAAAAAGAGAGTATCCGTATAGGATTTTCTGCCAAAATTAGCCAGATGCATATGCTTTTTAGAATGTTTTACTGACACTAACAGCATTGTCCTGGGCTTTTGTTTCTACAGCCGAAACACCCTAATCCGGACTGGCGCTACTCTGCATCCCTGAGGGCAGGAGTGCAAAGGTATGTGTGGTGTTTCTCCAGAGAAGGGGAATTCTGTCTTTTTCCTCTATGAGAAGGAAAGAGTTTCTCCTACTGCCCTAGACTGATAATATCTGTGCTGAGATGGAAAGCACCTGGGTTCTGCTGCTGTCACTTCCAATCTCCACGTGCTACAGATTCAGTCTGACTTGCATCTTATGCTGTTATTGCACTGCTGTAGAGCTGGGCTGTTCTTTCTTTTTACCTTCTGCTTTTGTATCCATTGACTGTCAAGGCATAATTGTTCCAATTATTGAATCATTCAATTGTCATTATATACTTTTTGTTTATTTTGAAGCTCCCTGTAATCATCAGTGCTGATGTTTCAATAGGCAGTCTGCATTTCCATCTTCTTGTTTCTCATTACCATAAGAGTAGCTGCTTCTGCAGCAGGTTTATTAACCACATGGTGCAATCAAGAAGATTAATGCAGTTGAAAGGACTTTTTGAAGACATGAGATGGATTTTCAAAGAAGGAAAAGTGAGGCTTTTGTCCAAATCTCTTTAGACATCTTTGAAAATCCGCTGCCTAATATTGCAAGCAGTCTGCTATAATTTTCTACTCAGTACGCTTGGAAAAAGAGAATTATACTAAAATTGTTTCTGTAGAGCCTAAATCAAACAGTATTTTGGCTCTCCCTAAGCAGACTAGAAAACTGGTTCTATATTCAAGTGTAATCTGATGTGATTAATAAGACTCCCATACAGGTTTAGCTGCAGTTATAAGGCTGCAGTCATTCCTAGTGGCATCACAAAGTGCAGGATGGGACGAGTTTCTCAGAACTGTTGGTGCAGTGGTACTGTACCTTTGTCCATTATCCACAGGGCTGAAGGGTCTTTGTAAGACTGAAGTCCTAAATTCAGAGTCACACTGTGCTCCATGTGGGTGAGGACACAAAGTGGCTCCCAACTGACTTTGAGATGCTGTGTAAAAAGGAATCTAAACCTCAAGGACCAAAAGCAAAGGGAGACAGAGCAAGCTTGACTTTGTGGCCTACTGGGCAAGCTGTTTTCTTTCTTTTATATTCCTGCTGTGACTTTCAATTTTTTTTGTAATCCATAACTGCAAAATCAATGAACAGTCTGGGGAGCAGGATCCTGAAGAAGGAATTCTGCCTACCTGAGCACCTTATCTGCTGGTCCTGAGTCAGGCATGCTCTTGTGGATCCACATTCCTTTCTATACAAAGTTCAAGATCTTGTCTTGATGAATGTCAATGAAGCTACTTGAACAATTAATGAAAAGTAAGAGCTTATTTAAAACAATTCATCCCACAAGACTAACGAGGCCTTTCTGGGAAATTGTACATGTTCCTCTGCTCTCTCATATCTGCAGCCCCTGTCCTTACCTGAAACCTCAGGTTCTGAGCCTGTGTGCCCTGCCCAGCTGATGGTTTTCATAAACTGCTGATTTTTTGTAAAACTTGTAGAAATTTGGAACCCTTGATGCCTGCCACATTTGGATGAAACAGCCCCTTAGGTTCTACTGAAAGTGTGAAAGGGAGTGTGAAGCTGATGAGCAGAGACAGGGGCACAGTCACGGAATCCTGTTTCTCTTAAGGAACTGCATATAAATATAATGCTTAGTTTTGTATTAAAAATGTCAGATTTTTTCTTTTCCTTCCATGTAAGGTGCAAATTGGTGCTGTCAGTGCCCAGTGCTCATGATGGGACACTGTAAAATCTGCTGTATTAGTTTTTCCATTTGAGAAAATGTATTTCTCTTCCTGAATTGCTCACGAGAAATGTGCAGTCACCCAGGAAGGTGAGATCTGTTAAAATGGCATAAAGACAGGAGCTCAAAACTAACTCCACCAACTTTTTAATCATTTCCCTAACGTTGCTACGTCCTAATAGCAAAGATGTGTCACTTCCTTTTTAGTGAGTCCCAGTCAATGAGAGCAAAGTGTCCTGCAGGTGTGTTTGCTTTATAAGTTATTCCACAACTGGGTTTTAGTAAATAATCAAAGGTATTTTTTGCAAGTCAAACCAGCTGTTTCTCGTGCTGCTAACATCATGCAATACTGTAGGAGTAGCTGCACAGTAATAAATAGTTATGAACTTCAAAGAGTAGCAGGAAAGGGAAATGCTTTAAAGTCCAGGGCAGAAGGGAACTGTGTAATCCAACTGTGATATTTGCTTATCCAGTGCTGTGCATATGGAGGAGGCAGGAGTCCTGCGTGGGGGACCAGCAGGGCCTGATCAGCAGTGGCCAACAGTCTCCAGTGCTACAGCAGGTAAGGATGTGAAAATCCAAAATATTTGTGAAGAACTAACGTTAACTGCAGTAGACCTCCTAATGCTGCTACTTAATTTTCCTCTGTTTTATATCTCTGAATGAAGACCCTCGGATGAGCTCAGTTGGTCAGAGCATGGTGCTGATAACCCCAAGGTTGTGGGTCCAATCCCTATATGAGATATGAGCCATTCACTTAGGAGCTGGACTTGATGATCCTTGTGGGTCTCTTCCAACTCAGAATATTCTGTGATCTGGATATGAAGTTCTTGTAAATTAATCTGTGGAATCTAAGTGGAGTGGAACAATAAAGCATAAAATACATCTTTTTCTTTACTCGGTCTCAGATGAGCACTGGAGATGAAAGTCCTTGATCCCAGCTTTCACCCTGCTTTTGGAGGTTACTGGTTTGTGTAATGGAATAATGGAATAATGGTTCAGTTCTGATGTGTGTATTCAGGTGTGTGTGTTCCAGAGCTGATTTGCCTTCCATTTCAAAAGAACAGTAGAACTGGGCTAGGAGCTTATCAGTTTTCCCTTTGTTATTTTTACAAAGCCAGTAGATCTCTTTGAATGTCTCTTCTCATTTTACTTTTCTGTGGTGAAATCAGACCTAATTTTTTTGCTAGCTATTTTCATTCACTAATACATGATGATGGAAACAAAAATGTTATTTATTTGTCAAAATAAATGACAAAAAGCATGGTTTAGAATGTAGCTTCATTTGCTCTGTCACTGACTGATGACTTCACAGCAGTCAACAAGAGTTGGCAGAAGGTTCTCATGGAGTTCAGAAAAAAAATCACCTGGATGTTTTGCAGTGCAGACAAAAAAACTCCTCACTTTTGATTTTGGAGCAGTTATTATCTGGAGACATAGAGGAGCAGTCAGACACTCTTTTCAGCCAAACTGAATTGTAAACTCAGTGGATGCCCTGTGTAGGGTGGTGAGCCCTGTATGGCAGCTCTGAGAGCACTGTCAGTCAGGAATTCTGACTGAAAACGAGGAGTGATGCTCTTATCACAGAGGCAGCTCCAATGCTGAGAAGTGGCATCTCCAGCAGAAAAGATGGTAGTTGTTTCATTTATTCTTTTTGGTGCAAACCTTTCTTTCTATTTAAATGGGAATTTCACCTGGATAAAGGGCTAAGGAACAACTTGAGGATTTGCAATCTGAGTTACAACATCCACAAATTAATGGTGCCCAGCAAAACCCGCACTGGTGTTGCAGAAGGGTTGTTTGCAGAAGCAGATTTGGAAATTAATTTAATATATAATGGGGCCGTAGGCTATGATCACCTGGGGTTTGTGTGCCCTTCCCTCTGTTGCAGGCTTTGCAGGAAGACACGGCCTTTGCAGAATATGAGGAGTGTGGGACTGTTGAGCTTGCATTTGAAAATGTCACCACAAGTACACTCTAACCTTTGCAAGGGGTTCCCTCAGGCTTTTGGCTGCACTAATCCTCCTTGACTGAGCACTCAGTGTATTGCCTCACACCAAGTTCAATATGGGTACAAACATTCTCCCAGATGTTTGCTTGCTGGAACTGCCAATTTCCAAGCACCTGAATGTAAGAGCAAAGGTAGGATGGTTCTGTCATCCGAGAAGGTCCATTGACATTTGGGTCCCAGAGCCCTGTCCCAGTATCTGGAGTCCTGCTTGCTATTCAATTTTGGGTCTTATCATTTTAGACTTGCTTTGGGAACCTGAACATCTCTTTGTTTGAGCAGAAGTAACTCTTGGCTCTTATTGCTGCTTCCCTCCGTGACTTGTGAGGCGCTTGTGCAATGAATGCATCCCTGCACAAAAAAGATTATTTTGTTTTGTCTTTGTCCACTCCCAAGGGATTAGTGACCCTGACATTACATTAATTAGACCTTTATTTTTTTTTTGTAGTGGGTCTCAGATAATATTCTTCTCCTCTCTTTGTAACCCAAAGCTATGGATATCCCTGATCCTTAACAGCAAACAAGTGTTTCATTCGGAAATCTCAAGATTAATGGTTGTGTTAACTTTTGTAGCCTCAGAACATCACATATTTAGCAAATTACTACCACTGTTTTAGAATCCTGCCTCTATTTTCCCACAGATCCCTCTTTCAGTGCTTCTTTCCTGTTTTAGTTTAGGTTCAAGACCTGTAATAACAAGTGACGTGTTAAATCCGTAAATCCTTAATTCCTGATATGTCGCTGAACTCAAACACCATCACGTGTTTTTCAGCAAATACGGGTTGCCCAAGAAAAACTTGGTCCTTATTTTGGCTGACGGCATTCCTGTTGACTTTATTGCATATTTCATCCATGCAAGGGACAATGAATCTGAATGTGGCCTTTTTAAATTGTGTTTGCATCTTCTTAGGCAGCAGTCCCACAGATTGTAGGTTTACAGTCAGGAAACGTCCAGGTGAGGTGGGACAAGAAGGTTCAAACTCCCTCTGGCTTTAAATTCAGCTTTCTGGGGCCTCTTGTTAGTCCTCCACATGCTATATAGAGAGTTCAGGGAATGGAGACAGATTTCTGGTTTCTGCTCTACGTACTTTGACAGTTTTGGCAATTCCAGCAGACTTTAGATGACCTCTAATCCGAGTGAACTCTGGTTTTTTGATCACTAACTCAGAATAAATGGAGCTTGATTGGAAAAAATGGTGAGAGCTCATAACAGAAACTAAGATGAGCAGAAATTTTGCTCGAGACTTAAAGCACTGAAGATTTCTGAATAAATCAGACTTATGAATAATTCGGAGCTTAGAGTTAGTAGGCATTAGACAAATCTGTGTGTATTTCTCTGTGCTGCTGGTTCCAATCTACAAAACAGAACTGGTGTAATGCAAATGCTTCACAAAAACAGTCTGAAGATGCTTTCATAGCACAAATAAGACTCAGGAGAACAATAAGGATTTGTGATGAAGAAGAGTCGTGAGAAATTTCAAGTCCTGTATTCAATATGTGTGCAGTAAATAAGGCACTGGGCCACACACCATGTACATCCATTCAGACAGGTCTGTAAAAGATGAAAGGATCTCATGATAAAATCTGCATCTGAAATTTGTCAGTGTCTAGGTGAAGCCGTGGGTGAAATACTGGCATCTCTGAAGTCCATGTCAAATAGCCCATGGATTTTCAGGAAATTAGGATTTCAGTGTCTACCCTTACAAATATGCACAAGGGGCTGAATTAAGATTGCCTAGGCAAATGCCATCCTAAAATACACTGATTTTTGTACTTCTGATTTTGCGGTGGTAACATTCTTCTAAACTTATCTGCTATTTCTTTTCCTTTTCTCAGGGAATTAGCTGGGGAGGAGAGATGATAACTCTGATTTTTAAAGCTCCAACAGGTCAATGTCCTTCCTGTGCTGGGGCCCCAGAGTTGGATGCAGTGTAATTAATTTAACAGAGCCTGCCTGCAGGGCCTGGGCTCTCCCAAGGATGGGAGGACAGCAGACAGACCGTCAGGGACTGCTTGGGAGCACTGCAGGAAGAAATTTTTCCCTGTGAGGGTGGTGAGGGCCTGGCACAGGTTTCCCAGAGAAGCTGTGGCTGCCCCATCCCTGAAAGTGTTCAAGGCCAGGTTGGATGGGGCTTGAAGCAACCTGGAATAGTGGAAGGTGTCCCATGGCAGGGGGGGGGAACAAGATGATAGATAAGGTCCCTTTATACAAAGAAATACAAAGCTCTTTGCATCCCATCACCCCAAATCTGACTCTTTCAGCATTTGTCCCCTGAAATTTGTGTGTCTCACAGCTTTCTTGGTTTTATTCAGTTTTTTCCCGCTGTTCCTTACTTCCTGCCTAACTCTGACCTTCTCACACATGCCATGCTAGCCAGGGATATTCCTTGCCCATATACCCCTAGACTGCCTGGGTTTCTGCTGGGAGCTACAGTTTGTCTGGAATAGATTTGTTTTGTTCTCAGAGGATGGTTCCTGCTGGAATGCAGACAAGCTCCACTGGTGGGGCATGAGATGCAGAATCAGTGATGAATTCTGAAAATTAAATGTTAAGCAACTGTAAATACGTCAAATAAGCAAAATTGCCTGAAAGGTGAAGTCAGTCTTCCTGGTGAGTTTTGTACTGCTGCTTTGGGGTAGGGTGTTGTGAATAGAATGACTGTGGGAAATGTTTGAAGCAAGGAGAGGGGTTCTTGTGTGGATTTAAGAAAAATGTCCAAGAATGCCTTATAGGGAAAGAAATCATTCCAATTTTCCACTGTTAATTGTGGCATTCCTAATTCTCTGTTTCACAGACTACTTTGGATGTCAAGCAAGTAAATCCAACCTGAACAAGAATGTTGTGTCTGAAAGAGATGTTTTGTCCCAATGAATCTGTGATAAGGGCCCAGATGAGATACAGGATGATAGTGTAAGGAGAGATCTGAGCAGATCTGTCAGGGCATGAGAGGGTAAAAATCTTGTATAGAAAGGTGAGTACAGAGGATCTGGTAGACATAAACAATTGAAAGAGATGTTAGAAGGTCTGCAGGAGGTAAGATAGCATTGGGAATGGCACAGTGTCGATTTTTAAGTGACTACTGAGCACAGGTCACTGGAAGGAAGGTTGGCATACCGGGGCTGGGTAATAGATGGTGATGAGTGGGACAGAAAGCTGCACTGCAGTTGTTCTTTTTGTGGAATAACCATTTGACATCTTTGACATTCTGCATCTTTGAGTCCATGTAGCATCAGCACAGAAGGAATGAAAAGTACTTTTGGGAGGATGTTGACCCTCACTGTTAGAACAGACACTGGCCTTGAAATCAGGCAGGCATTGCAGTAGAAGCTTACAGGGTCCCACAATGCTGTCACAAAGCTCTTGGCCACTGAATTAGTCTTCTAAAAATCCAGTAGAAAGGGAAAGAGCTTAAGAAAAGAACTCAGAGAGTGGTGAGACCTAAGCTGTAACATCTTTGACATGATATAGCTTTATGCTGTGGCTGTAAGTGGAGGACAATTTCTTCCTAAATGTCAGTGAGTTTCTATTCTCCTCCTTCAAATGACCTTCCTCATCTACAGAAAAAGGGTGTGATTGAGACTCATCAAGCAGTCACTGCAAAGAATGTGCAGGGGCTGAAGGTGCTGTTTCTTTGAGACTGTTAAAGGTTAATTTACATATAACAGCAGAGGAGACTGCTCTGGCTTAGCTTTAGCAGTTCATTGATTAAAGCTATAAAAGATAATGGCTAATTAACAACCCAGAATAGAAAACTGGGTTCTTGGTTTGTTTCAGAATGCTGCAGCTGTTTAAAATGGAAGGAGCTAGAAAATGCAGCTGTGCATATCAAAAGCCTCTTTCTGTTTTTAAATTAATAACCAGTTTTCTATGGAATTCCGTGGTTCCAACCTTCAAAACCAGAAATATATAGAAAGCAAAATATCAGCCTTAAAATTCATACCTTAGTGGTCTAAGAAACATTGTGGTAACATGTGGAATATTTAAAAGAACAGAATAGGGGAAATAGAGAACAGCCCAGTTATTAATGTTTCTCATGAAAATTAGTCTTCAAATCAGTGATTTAATAAATTCTCAAAATGAAAGTCCTAAGCAGCTCCTAAGACTACACAGGAAAATATCACAGAGATTTGGTTCGCAGCCTCTTGTATCATGGAAAAAATCATTCCCAGAAAGCACATTAAAGTAACTATTTGAAGCTGCAGTATCTATCAGCTCAGTGGAGTCCAGGGAAGGAAATTGTGCCAGCTTACTTGTGGAGATGCAGTGCAATGACATAAACTGAAATAGAAATAATGTGCAAGGACTATATAAGGCTAAATCCCTTTCTTTTATTTTATGTTCAGATTTTGGTCATTGAATTCTCAAGTCAATTCCAGCCAGTTGCTGAGACCTTTGACATGATGTACAGTTCTCAGTTTTGCCCCTACTCCCAGAACACTTTGTTCCCAGGACATTTCCTGCACACTTCCTGCATTTTGGCTTTCCACTTCTGTTTACTCCATCTTCACTCCTTTCTTGTTACCTCTCTGGTTTGCCAAGTATGTACCTCTCTCTTTCTAATTTTTCTTGTTTATTCCTTTCATCTAATGACTTTGGTCTCTTCCTGCTCATCTGTCCACTGTCTCCCCTCTGAATTGTTATTTCAGGAATGTTGAAATGTAGGTCACCAGCTTGGCCCCACATCACCTTTTCAATATTTCATACTGAGCTAAGAATTTTCAGGGATAAATGCTTCTTGTTTTGACAGCCTGATGGAAGCTGGAGAGGACTGAGAATTTCAAATGCTACTCAGACTGAAGAAAAGCATTTTGAAATCAAAGGGATTTTTTCAAAGGAACATGTCAAAAATACGTATTTTTATGACAGATGCAGCTTGACATGCTGATCATTATTTTTTAAAAGCTGATGACTCTTATGACCAGGAGCTTATCTGCTTCACCCCATCCAAACCGTGGTTGAACCAGCACTTTGGGCTTTCAATATTTGGAGTCAGGACTGGGTAAATTAATAGGTTAGTTTAGATTTCTGTTCGGCTGAGTGAGCAAAGAAAGGAGGGGTTGATAGATGGTATTATACAGAAACTGCAGTCATGACTTGGCTAAAGTTAAATTTACTTTCTGTTCATTTATTTTCCTCTTAGCTGCAAAACCCTCATGACCAACCTGAAATAGTGTTTGTGATCTTTGTCAAGGGGTCCATTATTTTTCAGCAGGGTGTACCAAGTAAATGAGATGACATGGATGAGAGATTTAACAGCGTGTAATACCTTAGTCCTTGAAGGCTCAGTGTAAGGAACAAAAAGATAGAACTCATCAGAATCTGGAAAAGGCTAATGCTGGAAACTTCTAAATTGTATGGTCTCTTTGACTGAATGTATTTGAATAAGACTCTGTGTTAATTTTGACTGTCAAAGAGAATGGTCTTGGAAGGTTTGTCTTCATGTACTATGGCAAATTCTTGATTTCACCTGCTGCAAATATCTGTGAGAAGAATTTACTTTTCTGATTAGGCCCAGGCAATGCAGAATGCATTTGTGCATCTCATCGTTTAGTCCAGCCCCTGTGTATGTGCATCCTTCCATTTGGGTTAGGGCCACATTCCTCGTTGTCTGGAGCCAGTTGTTGAATTTTCCCAACTGGGAAATTTCTGTCCAACTGGAGATGAAGTCCAACTCCTGATCGCCCCATGGGGTGATTGTTTCAGTGCAGGGTTCTTAAAGGTAGGACTGATAGCTCCAGCTGAGATGTTGATAACACAGGAGAGCTGCAAAATTTCTAAAACCAGGAATGAAATGAGGGTAAAGTGGGCAAAAGGCTAGAGGTTTTCTGTGACTGAATAACATGAAGAAAGTCTTCTGAAACTGTAGACAAAAGCTGCTGCAGCTCCAGACTTTGTCGTTTTAAGAACTGATAAAGAGATTTTACATAAGCAGTTTATCTGGCTATGATTTCTATACTTAGGCACTAGGAGAAAGTTTAATAGCAATAACTCCTTGTGTGCTTAATTCGTCCTTTCCTGTAATAATCTTTTTGCTTCCTCACAATGGAGGTTAAATTTGCACTTCAAAAATGAAAATATTTCTCATAACTGAGCAAAAAATGGCGGGGGGGGGGGGGGGCAGGGGGCAAATACAGCATTTGCCAGATGATGGGATTAGTTCTTGGACATCTGGTAGGAAATAATTTTATGAATACAATAAAGTCAGGTTTTCAAATCTAAGCAACTTTTCCACTGTCCATTGCTTTAGGCAGGTGGCTCTTTTGGACCTTGGTAACAATACCAGTGAGTTTGCCTTGTCTGCCTCCTGGTAATATTTTGTAGCTACACAGAAGACATAGATTTTGATTCCTGTCTTTATTATTTTCTCAGCAGTTTCAATAAATAAATAGAAAAATCACTCTGTTGCTGCTGCACTACCTTGGGTTGTGATCTTGTCAGAACTTATAAACTAAACAAGTGTTTATCTGGTCAGTACTTCAGGGAATTGATGGTAATCAAATTGTTTCCACTTGAGGTTACAGCTGCTTTATTTTTTCCCTGTTGTGCCTCGCTTTTGTGTGCATGGTTTGGGGGTTGTTTTTTATCTCTTTCTCTACTGCTGTGGGCTTAATTTTATTCTATGTAGAGTTATTTTTTTTAAGAAAATATACTCAAGTAAATGTTAAAGCAACCGATGGTATTTATGATCCCAGATGAATTTTAACCCTGTTACCTCTTGCAATATACAATTCACTATCTGATAGAAAACAGATGGATAAAATAAGGATGTTTCTAAGTAATGCTAAGAAATTCTGATCTGGAATGTATTTATATTGCGAGTGATGGAAGCAGAAAAGAGGTTGAAGGAGTCCAGACCACTCTGTGATATTGAATCTTCTCTTAATGGATATCTGCCTGTGTGCAGCACTTTGCTGTACACGAGGGTCATAAATGTATTTTTCATGTGTTTATTTTTGTAACCAGGCATTGCTTCAGCGTCTGCTGTTAATGCTGTAGTGTGGCAGTGCTCTCAGGTCAGATGGTGCTACACAAAGCCCATATAAATGGCAAAAGACAAGCCTTGCCTTAAGGAACTTGCCACTGACATGAGCAGGGCAGACAAAGTCTGGGAACACAAGGGAAAGGATATGTTCGTTATCCTGGTTTAAAAAGAGGAAAAACAAAGTGCAGGAAAATTAAAATTACTTTTATCACAGGGTCCTCTATGGGGCTGTTGATCAGCATCCTCCAAAATGCTGTCACTGCAGCAGGACTGAGCAAAGAATAACAGCACTGTGAGACTGTTTTGGGGCTCTCCTTCCCTGCTCCTTTCCAGCCTGCTGAGCCGTGGAGAGCCTATTAGGTCAGGACTTCCTGAACACTGTGCAGTTTGTGTTCCAGCCCTCCTGTTCCCCTGCAGTGCTTACAGGCCCTTTGCTTGTGAGGTCTGACCTTTAGCAGCTCCCAAGCCCTGCTTTTAAAGAGGCAGGCAGAGGCTGCTTCCTGTTCCTCTGAGCCATTGGAGAGAGGCTTTTTACAAGAGCATGGAGTGACAAGACAAGGGGGAATTGCTTCACAACGACAGAGATTAGATATTAGGAAGAAATTCTTTCCTTTGAGGGTGGTGAGGCACTGGCACAGGTTGCCCAGGGAAATCGTGAATCCCCATCCTTGGAAGTGTTCAAGGCCAGGTTGGATGGGGCTTGGAGCAACCTGGTCTAGTGGAAGGTGTCCCTGCTGATGGCAGGGAGGTTAGAATGAGATGGTCTTTAAAGCCTCTTCCAACTCAAGCCATTCCATGGCTCTATAATGATGTTTCTCTCTTTTCTCTTGAAAACCTCTCTGATCTCTTGGCCGTACCTTTGTTTTGTTGAGACTCCAGAACAGAACAGGGCTGCACAAGGCACAGAAAGCAATATGTGCATGTTTTTCCAGCACACGTTCTGGCTATTTATGTAACATTGACGTAGAGATGCTGATTTTACTTCAGGAGCTAAACCCTGAACTCATTCGTTCATTACTTGTGTGCACTCAGAGGGCGCAATGAGAGATGTAAAACAGCAATAGCAGCACGCAAAGGCTTCCCCTTCATTATGGGGATTTAATTCTCAGAAAATCAAGGCTCTGACTGTGAAGGAAATGAATCTGAATGCAGCTTCTCTGCTCTTGTCTTATATAATTACAGTCAGCCATCCCTAAAAGCGTCCCCTCTTAGCATGCACACGCAACTAGCAAAATAAATGGGCTGATTAGGAAGCAAAAAAAACCACACCAGAAACCCTTTGTTGTCTTGTGGAAGTTGTTCTTCTGTGCTTGTGCTGAGAATAAGAGTGTGCTGCTTCTGTTTGCACAGGTAGATAGAACAGGTTCAGAGAACACGGGGGAGACTTGGTGCAGCCTGAATGTCCCCACTCAGCACGCAGTGCTGGGGTCAGGTACAAAGAGGTGACCAGAACAAACAGCAGCAGGTGATCCCACAACAAAGCTGTGGAGACTGGAGCTAGGACAGAACTCACTGAGAGTGGTTTGAATATGGTGAAATTAAATTGCTTATATTTTTCTAGAGTTGGTTACTAGAAACACGACAAGCGCTTCAAAAGAATGAGGGCATGGAGTGACAGGACAAGGGGGATTGGCTTCAGACTTAAGGAGAGTAGGTTTAGGTTGGCTGCTAAGACGTTCTTCCCTGTGAGGGTGGTGAGGTACTGACATAAGTTGCCCAGAGAAGCTGTGGCTGCCCCATCCCTGGCAGTGTTCAAGGTCAGGTTGGACAGGGCTTGGAGCAACCTGGGCTAGTGGAAGGTGTCCCTGCCCATGGTGGAGGGTTGGAACTAAGAAAGCTTTAAGGTCCCTTCCACCCCAAGCCCTTCTATGATTTGCTGTTTGTGTCTCAGTTCTGTCTCGTGCCTGTCTCACGTGACTTTCTTCTTGGGCTGTTCTGAAAAGGGGTTTTCAAAAAAGCAAGATTTGTTTCCTTCTAAGCAAATCCTGTGCCAGTGGATTCACAGACTCTCTCGTGGTGTGTGTGCTATCCTGTGTCATGGAGCAAGGTGGCATTTGAGGGGCTGCAAAGGGAGTTCAAACTCCATTTATGGGTCAGACCTCAGGTGTAAAATACTGAGGCACACAGAAAACAGGCTGCTGTCCTGGCTGGGAGTGGCACTAATTAGATACCTGATTGTGCAGCTGATCTCCTTAGGCTCACTTAGACAATTAAGGGCAAGAGAGGTCCTCTGCCCTTCCCTCTCTGCATTTGTCCCTGTGGATACCAGAGCTGATTTGGCCTTAGGTTATGCCTTCTTATCCTGTAACCACACCTCCTTGGCTTAGTGCCTGGTCCTTTGGAGGGGTTATTCTAGCTAAATTATTCAAATCTTGAAAAAAGAAACAGCTAGTTATTTCCAAGATGCAAGCTCTGATCTTCAAGAAATTTCATCAGTTTTTTCATATGCAGAATTTTAATGCATTGAGAGGCACTTGAAAATCCAGAGCCCAGACTATGCTTATAAACAATCAGGAAAGCTATGAGCCTCCTCTAGTTCCCTTGATTAAATTTTCTGATATTTTTGTTCCGTATAATCACTTGAATATGGTAGCTGAGTTTAAAGGAAGAATGTTGTAAGACACAATAAAGTGAAAGAAGTTTTGACCAAAGGCAGTGAGTTAAAAATGGCAAAATAAATATTAGAAATATTATCATAATACTGAAAAAATGCAGAATGAACAATTCCTCCCCCAACTTTCCTTCAAACCCTGCCTGTAGACCTTACAACTTTGCTTTTGAGAACCAAAATCCGAACTGGAATTTTCTTTAGCAAGGAACATTACACATTAAACATATCTCGGGATTTGCGGTTGCAGAGTACATTCTCCTCCTTCCTGCTCTCTGCTTTTCACTATCTCGTGCTGCATTTGTGATCCAGCTTGCTCCCAGGAGCAAGAGACTGGCATTTTAGTGGTAAATCAACTTGCACACCCATAGTGGTGGTGAAGTGGTCATAATTAATAACTACAGCAGCTGAATTGTCCACACCGTGCCATTTCAAACTGCTCCTGCTGCCCTCTCTGACAATATAAGCACACAGACTCTCATGCTAACAGTGTCCTTTCCAAATGCCCGGAGTCAAATATCTTCAATCACATGTAAAGGATAAATTCTCTCAAAAAACCTGTGACTGCAGTATGCACAGAGTATCAGCAAGAGGGGCGGGCCAGCACCACCCTGCTGATTCAGTTTCCAGGTGATTTGTTCTCTCTAGTTACCATGCATAATGTCATCTCTTCACGGTGAAAATTACCTGTTCTCGGTAGATTATTATCTTGCCACAAATTTATGCTAAGTAGGTAGCAGGGTCTCCCACATGCATAGCTGGAAACCAAAGAATTAAAATAAATTAATAACATTAGCGTCAGATTATCTGCTTCATTTATGCCCAGACTCCAGTCAGGAGAAACAAAGCACCGTGAGGAACATCACCTTTTGCTTTTAGTTGAACTGATTTTCTGTGGGGCTGGAAAGGTGACAGAGTTTCTCAAGGACCACGGATGCTGGTGACTGCTCTGGGTCTTTTCCCCTCTGAAGAGTGCAGGTGCAGTTAGAGTAAAACCATTTTCAGCAGTGACAGAAACTATTTCCTGGAGACAGAACAAAGCATGTTTCTGTTGTTGCCTTTTCCTGGTCTTAAAATTAAGAACCAGACACGGTTAAGTGAAAAAAGGGTTTTACCTCAGTATTTATATAAGGACCCTTAGATGCAGCACTTCATCCTGGTGGAATAAACTGAAATGCACCCCAAAATGCACACACAATTATAGGCCTTGTAAATTAGCAAATCTATCAAAGATTCCCCAAGGAGAGGCTCGAGTGAACCCCCCATCTCGAGGAGCCTTCCCCTGGATGGGCCTATCTTAGTTTACAGGATGTGTTCTGGACAGGACCTTGGTGTCAGGGGTGTTCTGTCTCCTGTCTGTGAGGCCTCCAGTGTGTTTGGGCTCCTGGTTTAACAAAATAGTGTGTCTCAGTTAGGCTGTCTAACTTAAGGAATTATAAGTATGTGGGCTAAAAGCATTGAGAATACATAAAAGCTATATAAAAGGGGTATAAAAGAAAAGGCAAAAAATCATCACAGCATCACTGTTGTACCACATCGTAATTCAGTACATCCATCCTGGTGCACAGGCTTTCAAACTGCAGCTGAACCTATCCAGAAGACCTGTAGATGAGAAAGAGAACTGCTTACTTCTGGGCTGACAGGAAAAGTAATTTGGTGATCTTAATCCAGCTCCCCACTTGCAGCTTGCCACATCGGAGAAAATGCCATCACAACTGAAACTAATTGGCAGCCTTAGCAGGGAGGCCAGTGGGTCGTGCAGACTAAATCCATGCAGGTCAGCTTCTGATCTTCTCTGAGGCATGTTGGCTAGACAGCGTGATGGAAAGCTCGGAGCATTTCTGCCAGCTTTGTAGCTGTTCTCAGTGGAAAATATATTCCCAGCTATAAATACTGATGCTCCAAGTGTTTATTTCTTGATGCATTTTTATGAATCTTGAAATTACATGTCAAATATAATTTTAAAAGCTTAATGCTCATCAAGGTCTAGAATTAACCTCGTAATTCTTGCCAGGTTTTTCTCCTTTTACCATTCACAGATGGCAAGTATTTGTAACAGACATTGCAGAAACTGCATCTGGGCCCTTCATAGCTACGATGTGAGGTCAGCTCTGGCTTTGATCTTATTTGATGATAGCTTTATTGCAAGCTGCAGATTCTTGTTTCCATTTGTTCATTTCCCCTGACTAATTTGATTAAATACTAGCTTAAGAGCTCTTCATCATTTTTTCATGTGGAATAAAAAATCGTCAGAGGGTGGAATGTAGGTAAAAGTAAAACGTAGGTGTTACTAATCCACCAGTCAGCCTAAGACTGCACTTTACTTGTGCATTAGAGGAGAGAAGGAGGCAGTTAAAGGGTCTGAAGTCTCTCTCTGAGAAGAGCTGAAGCAACCCTGTAACTGGTGCTCAGTATAAAATCACTGCTGAATTGGCCTTCAGAGTTGCTAGGAAACCAAAATAAAAATCCCTAGTCTGTAACGCACAGATATCATGAGCATGACAGATTTTTGCTGCTATCCCTCTTTTTCTTTTCCTTCCTCAGTGGAGGATGGAGAGAAGCTGCACAAACCAGTCTGAAGAAAACATTAGGAAGCTGATTTCTGTCCTGATGTCTGTGGTCCTACCTGCAAGTAATTTTAAATTTTAAGAAAAGATGTGTTTCAACTTTAGGAAGAGCTTGCATGCATTTCAGGGAGGGTATGTGTACTAAATGAATGGCTTTATATAGTTCCCTGTCAGCTTCTACCTGTCTAGATCTCCTCCTGGAGGTGTTCAAGGCCAGGTTGGATGGGGCTTGGAACAGCCTGGGGTAGTGGAAGGTGTCCCTGCCCATGGCAGGGGTTTGGAATGAGATGGGATTTAAGGTCCCTTCTAATCCAAGCTATTTTATGAAATCTCGGGATTTTTTTTTCTGCTTTTTCTCTTAGATCTTGCCATCTATTCCAGTCCTCTATCAGTCAGCGTTGTTTCTCCCCTGACTATAGAAATAGCTGGTTCAGGGAACTGCTCTGCCTGAAGAGGCTTCTGTAGGCTCAGTTTTCAACTCAATTAGCTGCTGCTGAGGACTGATACTGGCACAAAAGGGGTTAGGGATACCACAGACTAAATGTGTGGAACTGCATGTCCAGAACAAAGGTCTGTTGTGCTTGTAGAGAGTCAGACTTGTAAAAACAAGGTAGGAAGAGGAAGCAAGAACTGATCTTGTTGTAGAGCTGATCAGAACAGATAATGAAAAGCAAAGACAGATAAGGGCTTTCATTATTTGTGTAAGAAAAACACAAACAATGAAGGAGATATGTCTGAGAATAATAAAGCATTTGATAAGGAGTTTGAGAAGTACAGTAACCCCCTGAAAAAATTATTTTTTGCAAAATATGTTGGGTGTGAAGTGTATTTATGGACTAGAATGTTGAATAGAAACCTGCTTAAAGAATATAGAACTCCAGCTCTCGATACATCAATTTTAGAAATTACAGATGAGATGCAGATGAGTTACAGCTGTAACAAGTTAGACAAGTAAGAAACTAAAAATCAGGAAAAAAACCCCCGAAGATGAGGTTTTGGGTGAACTCTAGTCTCCTGTGGTGTCAGTGATAGTGTGTCAATGACAGCATCCCGATGATAGATGGTCACTCAAACTTGTGAGCTCAAGGTGGAGAAAAGGGATGTTTTACATTTAATTTGTCATTTCCTTGAGCAGGTAATTAAAGAGATCAGCTGAACTATGCTCACTAAGTCCCCTTTTAAACTATTATTTGAATAGCTTTATCATCACTACTGGAAATGCTGTTTTGCAGCTGGAAGTGAAAATGCCCAGACCCATGACTTGTCACTTAAGACTATAACCTTTGTCCTTTGCTGGGAAAGACCAGCAGTGATGCTGAATATGGAAAAAGATTTACTCCAAGTCTGGATACAGCAGCCATCCACTCTTAAACAGACCAGGTACAAGAACCCACCTGCTAATGTGGAAATGTTGGATGAAGATGGCACCTATGGCATGATTTTGCAGACCCAGGCAGCCTCAGTAGATATCCTCACCACAAGGAGCTGCCAGGCATTCAGCTGCTATCTGGGCAGCCTGATCAATGACCAGTTCCATTTCAGATGGATTGTGCTGCCAGCTGCAATATGATCAGCAATGCTGATAAGCAGCAATACTGGATTGGAGACCGTGACCCAATGTTGTATTAATGTTTAATGTCTGGTGGGCAATTGCAGGCTGCTGGGAAGAAGCCCACTAACCGTGAGAATTACTTGGAATTCATCCTGGTAGGCAGAGTCACTCTTGCATGTGGCTGCAGTGGTGCCTGAGCATATTCATAAGAGAGAAGGAAGAACTCATTTGAATCTTCCTCCCGTTCCCACACCCTCTAAGAACGTTTCTAAGAGCAAGCTGAAGTCAAAACAGAGTCCGCCATTCATGAAACTACTAAAATGCAATGGCCATCAGATGCAGTAATACCACTGTAGGAAGAAGAGAGTGTGTGAAGAAAGGAAATTGGTATCTTCATTACAATTAGAAAAGCAAATCCACAACTAAATAATTATTTAAAAGCTTGTGGGTAAGCTGAGAATCATCACTGGCAACCCATTGATAAAAATGTCAGCTATTTCCACCATCTGAGGACCGAGTGACCTGCCCAAGGTAGCGTTTTGAGCCTGCAAAAACTCTAGCAGCCATCATGTAGCAGGCACAAAATGAGAGAATTGGGCATTTTGCACTTCAGAGTAATTAGTGGTAAAAAGTGGAGCTGTGTTAATTCTGTGGTATTAATTTTTGTGAACGTTTTGTGACTTTTGGAAGCACAACTAATCACATCCTGTGTTAGTTTAATAGCTATGGTCAGCTCAGATACTCAGTGTATTACTCTTGGAACTGGCAAATAAATGTTCTTGTGGAGCAGAGCTTGCTTTCTGCTCTGCCGTATGCTGAGTTCCAGGCTTTCTGGTCTGGATACAAAGTCCTACCTTCCCAGGGGAACTGAGGAGACAAGAGATGATTTTGGTTTGAATGGCGTTTATTTGATCTGCAAAGTGGCAGTTGTTGCAGGGGTTTTTTTTTCCATACAGAAGATGTCATCTGAGACTCTGCAATTCTCATGGCAAATATGGCAAATATACAACATGAATTAAGGTGAGTGGAATATTTGGATGTTGAGGTCCATTCAGTATTTGTGAAAGGAAACAAATTGTTGCACCTGGCGGTGAGGTCTCCTGTTTGCTGCAGAGAAGAGGTGCTGGGCAGAACTTTTATCTCCTTTGCAGACCTGCTTCATCTGTGACCTGGAAGAATCCAGGCTAGCAGCCACTGGCTAATTCTTATTTAAGTGTTAATAAGTCTTTGTTTCTCTGCTGAGGTTGGCACCACCACTTGACAGAGACTTATCACTTCATAACACGTGTACTGGGAGGAAAAAGGTGCAGCAGATTCTGGGATCTGGAAGTGAAAGCTTCCAAATCATGCTAATAACCAAAGTTTTTGGAATACAGGCGGTGTCACACATCTGGGTTTTCAGAGTAACTCCAGCACACCTTTATGCTGAGACAACAGTTTGAATGTACAAACAGAGTTTCCAGATGAGAATGTCACTGCCTCATCGGGAGAAACATATTCAGGTCAAGTGCCAGATACAGTTATGCAGGATAACAGTGTTGGTCCACACAGCCTTTAGGGAAGCTGCATAATCCTGGAACACCGAAAAAGAATCCAGAATCCGGTGCACAGCTTTGAAGGAAAACATTGGAAGATATTTTCATGTCTTGCAGACCATGATTATTGATTACGCAGCTCTGTGACTCTCAGACACGAACTCTTCATTGACTGGAATTAGATTTATGAAGGCAGTTGTTTTCTCTGCAGCATGTTCTGTTTGTCACAGATGCCTGGGTAAGGGAAAGCACCTGTTATTAGAACAGGATGGATGAACAGACCATGGAATTGCTTTGGGTCAGTCCTGTGCTGCCAATCCCAAACACTCAGAACTTAAGCCTCAAGTGACTTCCTTTTGTTTGGTTTCTGGTGCGTTAGCAGCCAAACTGCACTTTTTAAAGGTTTGGGGGTTCTTTATTGCCATGTGAAACCTGAGATTCTCGCAAAACTATTGATACTTAAATAAAGTGACCTGGCAGGATGAGTGGGTATGACATGATTCCACATTGCAAAGACCAGAGACACAAAAATCCCACATAGAGTTTTCTACCCCACATGGGTGGAAAAAACTCCGTGAGAAAATCCAGGCTGCAATTTATGCTCTTTCATTATTTAATTGTGTTTAAAATACAACACAAGGGAACAAGCTTGATTCCTTTCTCTCGTGTTAGACCATGGTAGTGCCACCTGCTCAGCATTTTTCTATCTTAATGCAGCTTTTCTTACTAAGCCCAAAGCAGAATTACCTGGAGGAGCAGCAGAAAACCTGCAGAGAGGCTTGTGATAGATAGAGGATTAGGAGGCAGGAAACGGGTGATTCACTCTAGCTTCTGAAGACAAGCATGAAATCAAAGCTGTGGGCAGGAGTGGGAAGGATATTTGGGAGGAGTATGAATTGATTCCTAGGTTATTTATAGAGGGGGAAGAGTGGGTTTTGCCTTAAGAAAGCTCTGCAGGTTTGGATGCAGTTGCAGACATATTTGTGCGGGCAGGAGGCTTTGGGTGGAAGGAGAAACAGAAGATTTCTTCTGTGTCCGTGGATTAATAAGTGTATCTCAGCTTCTTCAGTAGGGGTGAAGCCACCTCACTTGGCTCCACTTGGTTTATTTTGGTGAAAGTCTGAGGCCCTGAAGAGGGCAGCTGAGCAATTAACACAATATTTTCAGTAGTTGCAAACAGTTGTTTTGTTGTCGTGTTGTTGGCTTTCCCTCTCACTTCTTTTTGTAAGTTGTGTTTGCATCTCTAAAAAATATGTGCCGAGGGAAAGCTCTGGCCCCTGCAAAAGAAGAGATTAAAGCCATCATAATTAATTTTTGTTAATTGATTCTCTCAGATACTACAAGCTATATGGCCCAAATCAGTAGAATCGTAGGATCACAGAATGGTTTGTGTTGTAAGAGGCCTTAAAAATCATCTTGTTTCACCCCCCCGCCATGGGCAGGGACAGCTCCCACTATCCCAGGCTGCTCCAAGCCCCATCCAGCCTGGCCTCAGACACTTCCAGGGATGGGGCAGCCACAGCTTCTCTGGGCACCCTGTACCAGGGCCTCACAATCCACAGAGGGAAGAATTTTTCCTGTAACCTGAATTTCCCTACTTCCATTTTGAATCCATTCCCCCTTGTCCTATGACTACAGTTCCTGATAAGGGGTCTCTCTCTGGTATTTGCTATTGAGCCTCAGTATTTGTCCTCTCTCCAGGTATTGTTCCCCCCTCAAGACTGACACTTTATGCAATTGGCAGATCTCCTCAAGCACAGAGATAAAAATCTGTTTGCCTGTTCACCGAGTATTTTCACTAGAGATGCAAATTGGATGATTGCTGAGGCAAAAATGGTCCATAGATACTTGTGGAAGATCTGCAGGCATGATTATCTTGTTTTTGCAAGAAGAGGTATTAAATATTCGTGCTAGTTTCAGGAAATATGCACACGTGTTTTTGAATATCAAATTGTGTGCCTCCCTGGTGAGTAGAACGAACTAGATCAACCAGAGCATTTCAAAGCATCCTTTTGCTGTCTTTCCTCCTCGGCACGGAGTGTATCTGCTTTGACTGCACTTCCTCGAGCCTCGAAGCCACTGCAGAAATTCCAGCCACTGAGCAGCTGCGTGTATGCTTGAATGAAGTGTGTGCTATTCCATGTGTCAGCAGGAAGAGATATAAATAGAGCTTTTTTTCTCCTTGTTGTCATGGTCTGTGTTTCCACTGGCTACCCCAAGCTATTTCTTCTTCAAGGCTGGTGTAAAGGGAATACATTTAAGTGGCGTTTGGTGCTGCAGTTGGGGATCATAGAGAGCATATGAAGCAATGTCAGGATTGCAGCCATTTACACCTAGTGCTTAGTGGGGCAAGGCATATCAAGATTAATGAATGGCAGCTCTTGATGCTGTCCAGGCAACTGGCATTTTGCTGCAGAAGTTGTTTTTTTTTCCCCCGCCTTCACTTTCTGGTGAGGGAATATATTAAAATAGCTGAAAAAAATCCCCTTTCATGGAACTGTCAGGTTGCACAGTCTGAGGGTGAAGCATTTTTGACTTTGTGCTCCCCTTCTGACTCATGCTGCTCTCACACCTTTGCAGTGAAGAGTTGCCAACTCCTACACCAAAGCTGAGACATGACTCCACAGTCCAAGAAAGACAAGGAGCCACTGGAGAGGGTCCAGTGAGGGCCACAAAGATGAGGAGGGGTCTGGAGCATCACTCTTATAAGGAGAGACTGCAGAAGCTGGGGCTGTTTAGTCTGGAGAAAGGAAGACTGAGAGGGGATCTCATTAATGCACACAAATACCTCCCGGGGTGTCAGAGGATGGTGCCAGACTCTTCAGTGGTGCCCAGTGACAGGACAGGGAACAATGGCCATAAACTGAAACACGAGAAGCTCCATCTCAACATGAGGAGGAACTTCTTTATCCTGAGGGTGGCAGAGCCCTGGAACAGCTGCTCGTGGAGGGTGTGGAGTCTCTCTCTCTGGAGACATTCCAAACCCACCTGGACACATTCCTGTGTCACCTGCTCCAAGTGACCCTGCCTTGGCAGGGGGGTTGGACTGGATGATCTCCAGAGGTCCCTTCCAATCCTAACAATTCTGTGATGGGACCCTCTCAGCTCCTTCCAGGCACAGAGCTGATAATGTAAGAAGCCCTTTCCTCCAGGACCTGACCTGGTAGTGGTGGGACTGAAAAAGATGCTGGGAAAGTAGACTCTGATGTGTAAAATTCAGAAGTCAGTCACTGTCACAGTTGAGGCGGACGCACGACACACACTAATTCTAACATAAAGTGTAGGCAAAAAGCGTTTATTCTAAGAGCCAGTGTCGTATATATACACTTTTGTCTGTTTATCATTCGTGTTAGTTGTCCATTGGTTGCTCATCTACTACAGTAGATTCATTCGCTATTTTAACTACACCATACTATTATTAGTTATCTACAACATAGACATCCCAAGAATCCACACAAAATGCCAGCTGCAGCCTTGTTGCTGTTTACTCCCTCTGGTGTTTTGAATTTCTTGCTTCTCTCTACTAGATTTCTCATAGGTAGAACTGGACTGTGCTGAGACCAATGTCAGACTCAGACAGGCTTGCTGACCTGCTGTTAATTCCCACAAGTCGCCACCTCAAAAATTGCAGAAACTCAAAACAAATGACCCAGTTTTATATTGACATGGACACGTATAATACACACAATTACAATAGGAACATGAAAGTGTAAAGTGTAATTCAGTGTTAAAATAATGTTAAAATATTCTACATGTAGATTCCAACAGATGGTAAATTAAAATTCCTTTTGAAGTGAAGGATTTAGGAAGCAATAACGTCACCTTTTAGCCTTTATGAACACTAAGATCTTTTAAATGTTCCTATTCTTTGACAGCTTGTCCTAGTTACCTGAGCATATGACACATTTCCTGGGAGGAAAATAACTATGCTATCAATCCAGATATAGTCTGTCCTTGATTTTTTTCCCCTGCCTATTCATTTAAAGGAATCACAAGTAAAAGAAATTTTCTCCAATTTAATCAGGGTAGGATTTTTTCCTAAGTCAGTCTCCATTAAGCAATAATGTGGAAACAAAGTTAATTTCCCCTTCTTTGCTCTCTGATACCCATTTTACATCCATTACAATCTATGTGTAATAATTAGTTTCTCAGATTTGATCTTTCTGTTCAGTTTGAGCCAGGTCTTCCATTTTTAGTATTTCCTTCAGAGAAGTGAAATGGCAGGAATATTAAATAAATAAGTCTTGGATGTGTTACTACAACTATTTGAGCCTTTCTAGAAAGTGAGTTCATGAGCAAAGGAGCAGTTCCTGAGTATGATGTAAAGCATCATTTTATGTGGAAAGACAAGTCTGAGCCATTTCCCCAATTGTTCCATAGAGGGAACAATTCTTGGCTTAAAGCATGGCTGGGGCCATAAAACTAAAATCAAAGTATTGAAATACAAAGCACATAATTTCTAGCTCTTACACTGAGATTGTGAGTAGTCTATTCTCAAGTGGTTATGGTGATCAAGTGAGGTAGCCCTACCCACCATTTGTGTGTTAGGCTTCAAAGAGCCTCCCAGACTTCATACTTCCCATCTGATGAATATTTAAGAAAGTGTAGTCTAGGAGACAAGTCACAAAGGCAGCTGCAACTCTTAAAGTGCCTTTTGCAATGTGCTGCACCCATTTCAAGCAACTGCCAAATTTAGCTTTACTTAGATAACCACACCTTAATATTCCCTAATTGTGTATTATCCCCCTTCCAGTGATCTTTTTGTTGCATTGATTTTGTTTCACTATTATACGGCCTTTGCAGCACATCACTAGCAGTTAGTGATTTCAATTTGTGTGGCAAAGTAGAATAAAGCACTGAAAAAGTTAGGAGGTTCATAAACGCATTTAAAGGAGATTTTAATAACCATCCAGGGCTGGGTTTTGATATTTGATAGATCAGCATGGAGAATTACACTTATAAAAATCCTTTGAAAACCTAATTCATCATATGGCTCAGTTTTGAGAAGACACCTTTAGCTGCTGCAGAGGACAGAGAGAAGGTTTGGCTCTGTGATCCAGCAGGTCCAGACTTCCAGAGCAGTCAGGCAGGTTCATCTCATCAGCACCAAAAATCTGCTTTGAAGGCTTAAAGGCCCAGATGACTCTCAATGATCAAACCACCTGGATTTACCTTCAACCTGAGAGAAAAATCCTCCAAATGTGGGCCTTGGAAGCACTTGGAAGAACAAAACTATTTCTGCAGTAGGAGAAGGGATGTGGGGAGCCTTTGCAAGGTCACCTCCATTTTCTTCTAGAAGAATGTTTAAAGGATTCTGAAAAAGAGAGAAATTATGTAGCGTGCTTATCCAGTGGGCTTATCATATTGTATTAGCACTTACTCATCACATTTAATTGAGATTCCTTTTTAACTGATGTGGAATATTATTAGCTCCATTCATGCTGTATCAGTAAAAAGGAATAATAATGGGATGTGATCCTAACAGGAGATGATAGGAAGCTGCTAATGTGGAAATTATATATATATTTTTTTATATANNNCACATATATATTGTGGAAAGGAAAAAGTGCTGTGACTGCCGGAGTCTGTTCTGAGGCCTTTGATGTCTTCAGTTTTGCAGCTCCATTCTGTGGAAGGTATTACAGTGACAGACGTCTTTTAGGGCAGGTTGCTGGCTAACAGCCACCTTGGAGAGAATCAAAATAGATATTGGTTAGTATTTAGTTAATGGGCTTTCAGAGGAGAAGTTTGCGGAGGTTTAGTCAAAGTAGGTCAGCTAAAGGATTTCATAGGTCTAAATTAGTTTTATGTACCTGTATGGTATCGTTTACTTTTGATATTATGAAATCAGTTGGGGATAACAAAACCAAGCTGAATTAAACATGAGTAGTACCCTTTCTTCCTCTTTGTAGATAGAGAAAAGGCCAGTTTCCGGTTTTGTCTATAAAATACTGGTAAAATTATCCCTTTATTTGATATCAGAGCCAGAGGGAACCAGGGAACAGGTGTCAGCTCTGATGTTCAGAGCCACCTTCAGCCTCTGAGAGACAAGGAACTTCATTTCCCTCTGTCTGAAGCTTTGTGTGTTTGGGGTTTTTAAAAAGAATATCCAAGCAGAAAGCTTTGCCCTGTAATCATCTGGCCTGGAGATTGCAATGGCTTGAGCTACTGGGGTGAGCCATATGCAAGAGGAATGGTTGAAGCCTGTAAGCTAAACATAGATGATGGAGAAAGAAAGAAAAAATTCTCTCTAAGACCGTTTCTCATCTGTCCCTGCTCCATTACAATCCTATCCTCTCTACACGGTGAAGCTCACACATTCATTCATGTTTAAGATAGATGCCTCTAAGAGCACCGACAAAAATGTGTCCCTTTTTCTTTCACTACCCCTTCAAGCACCCAATTAGTTGGTTAAAATTAGATTCTGCCTTGAAAGGCTGAAATTGATGCTTCAAGTTTCCATAGTTACTGTCTTTCTATTAATTGCGTTCAGTTAAATGGGGGAGATTCTCTCTTGCCTACCAGTACTTGGTTTTGGGAGCTGTGCTGGACTCCCTGCTATTTGTGCACCAGCAGTAATGTAGGCTGTGCTCAGGTAAGGGTACCTGTGGAAGGTTTTCAGAGCTGTAGAGAATGGTACGTGCTAAAGTTTTGTTGAGGGTAAGCAGGAGGGAGGGACTGAACTGAAGACAATTCTCTTAGCAGTGCTCACTCTCCAAGATGGACACAAATGAAACCAATCGAAGCCTGTCCAGGAAAACACAGAATCACAGAATCATGGAATGGCCTGGGTTGGAAAGGACCTTAAAAATGTTTCCCCCCCCCTGCCATGGGCGGAGACATCTTCCACTATTCCAGGCTGTTCAGAGCTCCATCCAGCCTGGCCTTGGACACTTCCAGGGATGCGGCAGCCACAGCTTCTCTGGGCAGCCTGTGCCAGGCCTTCACCACCTTCACAGTAAAGGATTTTTTTCTAATATCTAATCTAAACCTATTCTCTGTCAGTTTGAAGCCGTTCCCCTTGTCCTGCCACTCCAGGCCCTTGTAAATAGAAATCCAATACTAGAACATTTAATCCTGCCTTCTCTTTAAGTAACCCGAAATTCTCCTTCTTTGGGGATCAGTCACAGCCAGCCTTCGAGATGGGGGCTGAGGCAGGAGGTGGCTGAGGTGGCTGTAGACAGGAGTCCAGGCGGATCCTGTATCACCCCATAGAAGCAGAGTGGCCCCCAGTGGCAGGAGATGCCTGGAAAGAACACGTCTGTGCTCTTGGCCTCCGTTCAACAGCTCATCTAGCAGAGAGCAAGGGGAGGAGGGGGCTGGCTGGCTGCAGGGCACTGTTACAGGCTCCAGCAGCAGCCAGGAAATGCTTCCTCCTTTTCACCTTCACAGCAGGATTTATGATGCTCGGTGAGCCGGTTGTCTCCCACATAAAAGGGCTTGTATGTTAAAATAAAAATATTTTTAATTTAAATTTGACAGAAGGCAGGAATCAGAATTGGCTTTCCATAATGTAGATTAAGCAGTGCACAGACGTGTTCTGTCCTCCCGACATTCAGAGCTTTGTCTTCTGCAGTGATTTTTACTCTCTTTACAATATTTCCTGTCCTTATATAACAGAGGCAAACCCCGCCCACAGCAGCAGCCTCCTGAAAATGGTTAGAGTGCCATCTCTGCTCCTGGTCGCATACAAAAGATGTGAACCACAAAGCTCAAAAATTTTTAAAGATCTGACTCAAAGTCCAGCTTTTTGGGATGTGTTACCAAGCACTCCTGAAATCAGCCCTCAGCAGAGGTCTGGGTAGCTGCTTGCTGCTCTAGTCATTCCGTTTAGGGCATTTAAGGGCATTTAATTAGGACATTTAGGCTGCATAGCACCTGGTTTGACATGAAAGCAAAGAAGAGCCTTTCCTTTGTGGTAGCGAGACCAACCCACCACAGGTCTTCAGGGGAACATTGTCCTCAGCCACTGCCCACACCCTTCCCAGGTACGGAGGGGCAGAGCAGTCTCCCCAGCTCCAGCTTCAATTCCCCTGCCCTGCTCACTGCTCTTTACCTTACTGTTTGCAGTAAAACAAGGGCAGAATGGCCGGTGCTGTAACTGCCCACACTGTATTGAAATCATATTTACAAGATGGAAACAATTTGGGGTTTTTTTGTTTGGTTGATTTGGTTTGGGGTTTGGTCTTTTGGAGAGGGGAGGCTGTTCAGTTTTCAGCTATGAGCTCTGTGAGCCTGCAGACGTGGGGAAACATCACCCCAAAGATTTATTTTTTTTTATATTGCAGGAGTAATGTCTCTCTAATCCCCTCTGCCTGTGACACAAACATTCAGTGCTGCATCCCCCCAGTCCAGCATTCAGTTAGAGCTGAAAAGATGATAAGGAGCATCCTGGATGTGTGCACACTCTGTCTCAGGGATGCAGCAGATTAACCCTCAGTTTGGGGAGGAAAGGGTTAAGGTTCTGCATGTGGGAGCAGGGCTGGGCACAAGTACAGCAGTAGAAGGATATTACCTGAGAAAGTTGATATTTTTGTGGGAGGAAAAGCTTCTTTTAGCCGAAGAAGAGTGAGAGGAGCTGCAGACACCATGCTCTGTTTGCTCCTTCCGCAGCTGCGAGAAGCCATTTACCCTGCACTGTGCTCTGTCTTCAGCAGGCTGTGGTAGCAAGCAAATCAAATTATGCTTTCGTTTATGTCAGAATATGCTGGCAGAGCTATTTGATAGCTGAGACAATTACTTTAATACAGCCATGTAAGACTGGGGTTTTATAATGAGGTAAATAATCTCTATTTAAATTAATTGTCAGTGTCAGCGTGGACAGTAACCTGAGAGTGAGCTGGAAGTGACCTCTGTGCCCACCCCCTGCTTTGTGCCTGGATGTTGGAGCAGTGGGGGGTTACAAATCTCCCACAACGTAATTGTGTGCTATAATTGCCCTGTTTAATGATACTGACTTTAAACCCAAGCACTGGACTAAAGCTACAGGCTCCTTGGTGGGGAGACGTTTCCATTTTGTTCATTCCTCCTGATTCATTAATGCAGAACATTAATGGGAGGGCAGAGAGTGAGAATTATTTGGGTTTTTGTTTGATACTCCTATTTGATAAAGTCATTAGAGATGGTTGGGATTGTTTGGCAAAGTGATAGTTAAGATGGTTCAGTTTTATTCTGACTGAATAATTTTTCTGTCTTTCAGTTCTATGTCTGTCACTTTATCATGCTGATGATTGATTTTATTCGCTTTCCTTTTTTGTGGGTTTGAGTTTTTTATTTGTTTTGTTTTTCAGAAAAAAAGGAGAAAGATTAAATGGGCTTTTTAATCCCGACAAGGCTTAGGGATGATCAGTGGAGCCAGAATGTCCGCAGAGATCCTCCAAATGACACAGAGAGGGTTTTTCAGTGCACGCTGTTTGCATTGGATGTGCTGCTTCAGACTCTTTATCATGGTGAATATTCATTAAGCCTGCCAGAGGCAGAAGCTGCAGTCAGTACAGCATCAGCGGAGGAGGCAGAGAAGAGAGAAATCAGGTTAATGGCTAGCTTTCCCTGCAGTTTGCTTCCTGCTTATTGCCTGATCTCAGTTTTAAATAAATTCATTTAATTAATATGTTTTGCTACTTTGACCTGCGGACAGAAGGGGCTGTGATTAATGATGGGGTATTCTGAGTCTTACAGTGTCTTTAGCCCGCGTGTTCTGCTGTCTGGAAAAACAACACTGAAAAATATTTCCTTTAAATTTAATACTAACAGAAGTTTTGATTGAAAGCTCTTATCTAAATTATTTTCTGATTACATGACCTACGAAATTTTTAAAGGCAGGGACAAAGTGTTGAGTGGGAAGGGTGGAACGAAGTGAAAACAAGCGGCTGTCTTGGCTGGGCATGTCACACAGTCAAACATGTCTCTGCAGGGAGACAGAGCTGCGCAGAAATGCTTTCCTCTTCTCCCCCTTGAGCAGGGGCACATCTGTTCTAACATGAGTTAGCCCTCTCCTGACAAAGGTTCTTTAAGAAAGCAGCAGAGGCATAGGAGGTAGAGACGATGTACATGACAGTCGGGGTATATGGGCAGCTCGCATCATGGGAAGTGAGCACCACCTGTTCTTAGTAAACACCAGATTGGAGCTGTGGGGCTACACAGGGTCAGGAAAAAAACATGTGGCCTCCCCAAAAGCGAGAAAAATGTCAGTGAGATAGAAACTGCAGGCCTGATGGGATAGCCCAGACCTGACGGGATATTGATTCCTGAGCTGAGTGATGATATGTTCTGTGAGCAGACATTTTGCCCCAAATTTATAAGACATCTCAATTTCAGACTGTTTGTAACCATCACTCAGCATTACCTTTCAGCCTGGATGGTTTTACAAGCTGGTGAAAGCCAGCCCTTCAATTGAGTGAATTTACAAATTCCACATCTGAAAAGACAGCACCTTAAATCTCAGTGACAGACCTGTACTTTGGATTCTACACCAGAGGTTCTGAGCTGTACTGGCATCACCGTCATAACTAAAATGGGGATTAGGGTAGAAAAGGGGTAGAAAAGGTGCACCCTTAAGAATATGGCTGTGCTCTCTCAGGCATTTCTGGACAGAAATGCCAATGCCTACCTAAGTGAAGCTCCCGTGAAAGGATTAAGGTTGAGGAAGTTGCAGACAGTTGCACAGGATTTTTTGTGGCTGTCACCGTTAAAGAGATTAGTTTCAAACTTCTTCTTTTTTCCAGAATACTCTGGCATGGTCATTAGTACAACACCCGCCGAGCTGTGGTGCTGCTTACCTGGCTCCTGAGGGTAGAATTCAGCTCCTTTTTCACTAGCTACCCAAAAGTTACCTGTCTCCAGCAGAGAGAGGAGAGGAACAAAGAAAATTCAGAATTTTTTTACAGAATCATTTAGGTTGGAAAAGACCTGCAGGATTGTCAAGTCCAAGCTTTAACCAGTCACCACCTTGTCAACCAGACCAGAGCACTGAGTGCCATGTCCAGTCATTCCTTGAACACCTCCAGGAATGGTGACTCCACCACCTCTCTGAGCAGCCCCTCCCAACTCTTTACAACCCTTTCTGTGAAGAAATTCTTCCTGATGTCCAGCCTGAATCTCTCCTGGAGCAGCTTGAGGCCATGCCCTCTTGTCCTGTCACTGGTTGCGAGGGAGAAGAGGCCAATCCCCACCTGGCTACAACCTCCTGTCAGGGAGTTGTAGAAAGCAAGAAGGTCTCCAAAGAGAGTGATATGGTCTCCAATGCCTCTAAAACCAAGCATTTAAACCAGGTGTCTTGAAATGCCTTCTGAGGGTTGCCTGTGTCTTTACAGACCATAGCATGAATTAAATTAGGCATGGTAGATTGGATGCCTACATTTCTGGTGGCTGAATTTAGAAAAGGGGTGTCTAACTCTCTAAGAAAAACAAATGTAGGTACCTGCAGTTAGTACAGGTTAAATTCTAAGGACCTGGTTCCTTGCAGGTGTCTGGGCTTCCTGCACAGAGCATGGGTCCCTCTGAAAAACCTGTGTGCTGAGAGCAGGACTGCCTGGAGCATGCAGGAGAGGATCAGTGAGGTGACACAGCTCAGCTGCAGCCTGTTCCCTTTCTGGGATCTTGGAGACTGTGACATCCACACAGAATCATGGAATGGTTTGTGTTGGAAGGGACCTTAAAGCTCATCCAGTTCCAACCCCCTGCCATGGGCAGGGACACCTTCCATTATCCCAGCTTGCTCCAAGCCACATCCAACCTGGCCTTGGACACTTCCAGGGATGGAGCAGCCACAGCTTCTCCGGGCAGACACGACCCTCTGTATCTGACATTGTGTAGGAAATCAGGTGTTTCAGAGCAATTAGGGCTTGTCGAACAAGTTCCTGTTGACCAGGATTTTGACGTTTTTCAAGTCCTGTGAGAGGTAGAGGGCTAAAATACGTGACCAGTAAATACCTCTGGAAGTCAAAAAAAGAGAAAAATTAGCTATGCACCACAGCTTATTCCCTCTAGCGTTCAGACAGGTGATTTGAGGATACAGAGGTTTTTTCTGTGGAAGTCTGCCTGTGCATTTCAGACAGTAGTCACGGGATGGAAAAAGAAGTATTTTGAAAGACAGCCTAGAAGTCCTTTCACGCCAGCTAAATATGTGACCTACTTCAACTGCAGAGTCTCTGCTGCTCTGGGTTCCATTTAAAGTCTACTGAGACATTTGTATTTCGGTGAGAGTAGGAAAGGGATGGGGTGAAAAGTTCATCTCCCATTTTAGCTTGCCGACACACAGGCAAAGAAGCATCAGGACCTGCAGGTGCAGCCTAGATTTTGGGTTCTGCTGCATGCATGCATTTAAAAATTTAATTATTTGGTCAATGAACATGGAGTCTGAAGTATTCCTTGAGAATAAAAGAAAAGGTCCAAAGTAATCCTATAAGTTACCCCAGGAAACAACCAGACTCTGAGCTTTTATGTATGAACCCTGGCAACCCCCCCTCTGTAGCTGTAGGAAGAAAAGAAGTGTAATGTTTTACGTTAACTGTTCTAAATATAACCTGCGGGTTTGTTTTATTTAGATTTTCCTCTAAGTTTCATAAACAAATATGAAGCGTTCAATTGAAGATGCAGAAAATATGCAAGAGAAGAGCAACTAATCCCAATAAATGTGAAAGTAGAAAGCTTTTGCTGTTGAGTTCCAGCTGATAAGAAACAGAAGAGATGTTTAAGGAAGCCTTGGAAACTAGGTAGTAAATGACATTTATTCTTGATCTGAAATGCCCAGACATACAACATTGTTAGTACAGCTGAACTGTGACCTTCCAGCCTGCCCGTACAGATAAACACACATGTTATCAGGTAAATCACGCAGAAGAGAAATTTCCTGAGGGCTAGTGAAGGCCCACTCATAGGAAATGATGGCTATTAACTCATTAGATTCTGTATTTCTCTGTCTTTTTGCTTGCAAGCTGTCCACACAGCAGTAAGTTTCCTTTGGCTTAGTGAGTATTAAGGAGTATTAAAATGCTTGGTTTGTATGGACAACAAACATATTTGGGGTCTGGGGCAAAACCACACATAAGTGCAAGCAAACCCCAGTAGTCTGACTGACTCCTGATTCCAGGGTGGGTGTGATGGGTTTGTTGTGTTTAGATACATGAAGTCAGATGTTTTTGTGACAAATGTTACTGACTTCATCTGGTGAGTTGATTTGCCTAGGCAGAACCAGATTGAAGGGTCGGTTTCCTGCTCTGAATTAGATTTCAGAAGTGCAGATGTGTATGTGCACGCCATTAGTCTGGCAAGAGGTTTCATGCAGGAGATTCTTTACGTCAAGGATAGCCTGGGTTCTTGCACATTACTGTATTTGTGTAGTAAAATGGATACCATGAAGTCATTGTTACTGTGTCGTGTCCTGTGTCCAGCCTAATAAGTTGATCAGAGGGCTGGAGCACCTCTGAAGGAAAGTCTGAGAGAACTGGGGTTGCTCAGCCTGGAGAAGAGAAGCTTCAGGGTGACCTAATTGCCTCTTCCAGTACCTGAAAGGAGTGCACAAGAAAGATGGAGAGAGACTATTTACAAGGGCCTGGAGTGACAGGACGAGGGGAATGGTTTCAAACTGACAGAAAGTAGGCTGAGATTAGATATTAGGAAGAATATAAGGTGAGTGTGGAGAGGCCATGGCACAGGCTGCCCAGAGAAGCTGTGGCTGCCCCATCCCTGGACATATTTAAAGCCTGCCCATCCTTTGGATAGGACTTGGAGCCACCTGGTCTAGTGGAAAGTGTCCCTGCTCATGCCAGGGGGTTGGAACTGGATGATATTTGGGGTCCCTTCCAACACAGGCCATTCTATCATTTTATGTTTCTGTGCTCACATCAAAATGGCACAGCCCTGCACTGCTGTTCCAGCTGTGCTGTGGTGGCCCTGCAGCCCCCAGAGTCTTGTCACCCTGAACTCTCCAAAGTAATTTTTTCTACTATTCACTGCTACACGGTTCCCCTCAGCTAGAGCAAAGGAGGGTCAAACATGATTTGAGGTCACCTTCAGCTGTCTTTTTCCTGCCAGGAAGAGAAAAAGAGCATTGGGTCTCGGCCAATGTTTGGAATGCATATCGTGTGGGCTTGTTGGGAAAAAGAGAGGATTTATTTGTCAAATAGGGCTTAATTTATTATGTGCAATATGAAAGCTCCCATTTTTATATTGCAGTAGAAAGACAATTGATTAATAATTTGGAAAAAGGCCAAGACACAATTTCCACCTTTGTAATTTGACATCTCAGAAAAAAAAGTGATGTAAAAGGTACCTGAGCAAAACAATTTATTAAGCAGAAATGAAAGCTGGTTCATATTGATGCGTTTATTATGAAAGGGCTTTCTAGGACATTGCTGTTACTTACAGGAAACATGTAAAAAATCTGAAGCTGATAGTTAAGACCATAGGAAATTTACAGAAAACCTGCAACTGATAAAATAGAGGAACTTTTACATTAATAATAACTTCAGAAAAGCTATTTGAGACTAGAGGGGTTAAGGTCACTAAAACAACGTCAGTAGTTCCTGGAAAGAACATTGAGTCAAAGCTTCTTTATCATTAAATACAATCTTAGGGGGAAAAGAAGTGTACAGTCTCTTCTAGTTCTTGATTAAACATCTCGTTGTAAAAGCAGGCACGTCACGTCCACTTGCCTTGGAGGTTCAAAGGTGCCGAAGTTTCCATGTGCCAAACCTCTTACAAAGAGGGTCTCAGGGGCAGTTCGATGTGTTGTGTGTACACATTTCTTTGGCTCTGTAACATGGGCGTGTTGCATCAGTACAGAAAAGCTTAGAAAAGGAGTCATGCTTCCCAGCCTTGTTTGTTTTGCTGCCAGGCAGGAGGAAGGTTGTCAAGCAGCAAAATATGTTTTTTTCGGCTTTTGAACCTAAAAGGAAATCCTTATGTCTGCGTGCACCACACACCATTTATTTTGTAAAATAGAAACAAACAACATAACAGAAGATGAAGAATCGTTAAAGAATAAGAAATACAGGAGCTGCTGAAGTTAGTGCAGCATTCTCCATTATGGCTGAAGGGGTACAGAGCAGTCAGTACCAGATGTTTGCTGGCAAGACATCGGGGATCTCCCTCTAGATTGTCTGCTCTGTTTTCTCTTCCTGCTCTCTTGAACCAGCAGGACACCTCGGACTTCTCAGTTTCTTCTCCCCCATCCCGTGCCCCTGCCTCCTCTTCCAAGGGACATGGAGTCCCTCTGAAATGGTTTTCCAACGCTGTTCCCACCTCCTTCTTTACCCCAAACATCTTTACCTCTTCAGCTGGACAGCTCTGGTACATGATGCTGAGACTTACTCAGATCCGTGATATTGGAATTGTTTGTGGAGTGTTGTGAGGATTCATGTGTAGCTAGGAGTGTTACAAGGGTGAGAGCCCCACGTTTTGTTACTGCACTTTTAGGGTGTAGATAAGAAAGTTTTCATCTCATTAGAGGGCTTTAGCATCAGTGCATAAACACTGAGCTTTCCCCTGATCACAGTTGTTTGAACAGTTAACATGATACTTTAAAATAGATACGCTGTTCCTATTCAAAATTGGGAGTTATGTGAATTACAAAAAATGTTCAAAGTTTAAAAGGAAAGAAAACAACCAAGTCTTAAGGCTTTCTCTCATAGGAAAACCTAATTCTGTTGCATTTTATTATGCTAGAAAATTGTCCTTGTCAGAGCAACATATGCAAACATTTCAATCTGATTAATTCAATCTAATCAAAATAATGGAAATAAAATTAAAACTTGCTTCATACTGCAAGCCTAAAACTGGGGATAGAACTTCACTTTGTATTTGCCTGTATAAAATACTGTGATCTAAAGAGATAATCAGGATATTCTATGATTCTGTGAAGACCATTAATATTTCTGAGACCAGATTGTGCACCCTGATGGAAGCAATCCTGCAGTATCTCTGCCCAGCCAATTCAATTCTCTCCTGGTTTTGCTCTAGAGCCGTGTCTGCTGCTCAGCCACGTTGCATCCGTACCTACATACAAACACACATGCTGGTTGGCCTCAGGTTCCTCTCTGGGATGCACCAACTCAGAATCACACAGTGGGTCTGGTTGGAGGGACCACAGCAGCTCATCTGGTCCAACCTCCCTTTTCAAGCAGGGTCATCCCAGAGCACAGGGCACAGGGTTGCATCCAGGTGGTTCTGGAATATCTCCAGTGAGGGAAACCCCACAACCTCTCTGGGCAATCTGTCCAGTGCTCAGTCATTGCACAGCAAAGTTCTTCCTCATGTTCAGGTGGAACTTCCTGGGCATCTGTTCCTGTTGCCTCTTGTCCTATTGCTTGGTACCACCAAGCAGAGCCTGGCTCTCTCCCACCCTCCTGACACCCTCCCTTCAGATACTCTTTCCCTGCATGAGGATTCCTGGACACATCCAGCACAGAATGGTTTGCTAAAATACCCACCTGGATGTGCATAATGCCAAGGCTGTCACCCCCTGCCCTGGCCACTCTTCTAACCCTGCCCCAAAAGACTCAACACCCTCAAACATACTCTTTGGCTATGTAATGCACGTGCTTGTATTTCCTGCTATAAAACACTAAAATGGGCTGCATCACAGTGATTTCTTATTCCAGACACTTCAAATCCGAGAGAACAAAACAGGATGCAGAGTGTGTGGAGTGAGTCAGTGCATGCTAACACTGAGCAGACTGGACAAGAACCGGGGGATAACCCCCAGATGAGCAGCCAGGCAAATGAGAGTCACTGTAGGCTGAAGGCAGAGCTTTCAAGCAGAAAGCTACTGCTCACTGAGTGCTTGTGTTTAAAGATGCTCTAAGCTTTTCTTGCTGTTTTGACTTTTTCAGAACCTGAGGCGGGAGAGGTGTCCCCCCCAGTGGGAGCTGGTGTGAACAGCAACAGCTGGACCTTTAAATTTGGACCGGGCAATTCCAAACAAGGTGGTCCTGGTGAGTTGCCAGACAAATTCATTATCCCGGGATCTCCTGCAATCATCTCCATCCGGCAGGAGCCGCCAAACAGCCAAATTGACAAAAGTGACTTCATAACCTTTGGCAAGAAAGAAGAGACCAAGAAAAAGAAGAAAAAGAAGAAGGGAAACAAGACTCAGGAGAAAAAAGAAAAGGGCAACAGCACCACTGAGAACAGTGACCAGTGAGGGAGTTATACTGAAAAAACCCTCTTAGCTAGTTTTTGTAATAATGGCAGATTTCTCCTATGTAGCAAATCCCAACTTCTTCCTACTGTTAACAAATTTCCTGTGTGTACAGACTTGAGAAAATCAGCAGGAAATTCAGTGTTTGTCTAAATTGCTTAACAGGTTTTGTCTTAAAAGCTTTATTAAGTCTGGTGTTAACTCTTTTTCTCCACTCTGGCTTGTTTTCAGAATCTAAAAAGCAGACACAAGTTTCCTTTCTCCTACGCCGAAAAGGAGAATCTTCACAGTACAGCCAGTGAGAGGTTGGACTCTGCACTGTGGTTCCTGTGCTCCTGTCTTGATGACACTTACAGGACAGGTTTATAAGTTTTAATGTTGTGCACCCTCTATCTGATTGGAAATACTTGTGTGCAGATGTCAGCTAGGTGATACGAGATCAGATTATAAAATGCAAGAAGAGCTGGTAAATATGCAACAGAGGAAACACCTAATGAACACAAATGTTCAAAGATGTTCAGGCTGGGGAGAAAATGTCTGAAAGGAGATAAGCAGACTTGTCAAATCTTGAGAAGTCACTGTGTGGAAATACTGACTCCTATACATGATGTATTTTACACACTGCTTCAAATGAAACCTCCCATTTACAGCTCTGTAAGAGACCATAAATTATATCTCTTTACCAAGCAAGCCATTGGAAAAATTGTCCCTTAAAGCCCTGCATTACCCTGGTAAGGCTAGCCCTCAGAGTGTAAGAAGGGCTGGGCTGACATCCCAGGAATGTAACTGTGATGCTCTGTGTCCCTGTTTCCACATTATTTTGCACATTATGTCTCTGAAAAGGTCAGAGTTTTTCCACGACACTTATGCAAAAGAGAGAAAAAAGTAACGTTAACTATGCTATTTGTTATTTGAGATACTTATTTATAAAGAAATATAGCTGTAAATGTTAAAGAAATATGATGCCCTTTAACCCAAACAGAAGTCAATCTAGAGCCATTATAAATTACAATTGCTGCTATTAAAGTGCTTTAGAAAAATTGCCTGAAACATCTGTAATATATCAGCCACTTGCCAATAACAGCTTTATTCTGTCGGGTGACTTGGGGGCTGCCTCTTGCATGTATTAATAAATACAAGAATATCTTCTCTTTTTTTTTTTTTTTTTGCATTATTCTGCACTTTGAATACACCTTTGCAAACGAACTGTCCTAATATGAAGAAGCAGAAGCAAACTCCTCACACAAATGGATTTACTAACCTGCTAGCTCTGTGCAGTACCTTGGTGTTACCTCCCACATGACCTTCTCTGATTTTAGTTTTACTTTTGTATGAGATTATGAATTTCCAACCCTACTAACACTCCTTATGTAAAATTCAAATACTGTATGTATGCTGTATGCTCTTATAAGAATCCTGAAATATTTATTCTGTGCTTGTGTATGTGAATGTCAATGCAACTATTATTAGAGTGGACTTTAAGCTTTACCGTTGAATGTAAATTCATTATTTCTTTTTTGTACACTTGTGAAAAAGTGGAGTAGTGTTAATTTTTTAAGCCACTGTTGATTATCAGTTTTTTTGTGTATGAAACACAAGTAAAATATCTTTCTTAAACCAAGCCATGCATGCATTTTGGGATTTATTGGTGAGAATCTGTGAAGCTGAAGTTCTGTGAATTACTAAACCTGAGGGTATAAATGGAGTATTGAATGTGGTTGAGGATGTTGATATAAAACCAATACATGTATTTTTAAATAGAATATAGCTGATGAGGGAATTCCAAGGAGTCTTCTACATTATTGTACATTCACAGAATAAAGCTCAAGTGTCGTGTTAATCGGAACTGTGTAAGAAACTACATAGCTCTGAAATTTCCAACAGGCCCTTTAATCTAGGATCAAAGAGAACAACTGGATTTCTTGAGACATGTCCTGGATGTTTTAAGTTTCCAAACTGCTGACAGTTCAGAATAGAACAATTCCTATTCATTTTTAAGAACCTGCAGCAAGTCTCAAAACATCACAGAAAAGCTCTAATAAAAGAATTCGTATCTCAAAGCATGAACCACCAATGGCCTCGTGGTCTATTTAGAGTTTTCTTTTGTTACCAGTCTTGTTTTACTGGCAATAAAAAGGTGCTACTCAAGAAAGAGAATCCTTGATTCACATTTAAAGGCTGGACAAGAGGAAAAAACTTAAGCTTTGGGGAGGGAACTGTTCTTTTATGCAAATGTGCTATGCAAGTACATTTAGATGTATTTTTTTCTTAGTTTGGTGACTAATCCACCAGCTCCCAAAACATTCATCAGCTGTAGCTACAGTGGTAGCTTAAACACACAGAAGAATGCTGTTGTTCTGTATTCATCATAAAGTAGTTCTCTCAATGCCTCTGGCAAACACTCAGTACAAAGATTTAATTCTTACAGGAATCTTCTGCATTTGATTATTTTTAGATTTTAATTGAATATTTGTTTTTCTTTTGAGTGCTTGCATTACCCCCTATGCAAGCCAGTCTGATTCATTCTGTTTTCATCAGTGGCCATACACAGCTGGTTTTCCAAGGCTTGCATCTATTAGAATGAACCAAGAGCTGCAGTATGTCTCCAGTTTGCTGGTTTTAACACAAAATTACATTTACCAGTCCGGCCTTTTTTTGTTGCAGGTGCTTGCTGCAGGGGGACTGTATGCTTGGGGGATAAAAAATAGTCTGAAGATAATCATGCCAGTATGATTACCGATGATGATAATCATTCCAGTATGGAGAGCTGATAGAACAGAGAAAAAACTCTCACAGGAGAGAAGGAGCTCCTGCTGGAACTGTTTGAAAAGAGGCTGGGTTACACTAGGAGGATATGCATTCCACACATTCCCTGTGTTTTCAGAATCAGGCACCTCGCCTGATTTTATAAAGATTTTTCCTTATTTGAACCCTGTAGGGCAACTGGAGTGCTGAGATGTATGGCAAAATTTGGCTATTTTATAACTCATACACAAATTGCTCCATTGACAGACTTGATTTTGGCCATCCAGGAGGAGGAGAAAGCCTTGGCAAGAAGTATGTTTGGAGGACCAGGGGTAGGTGGGGAATCTGCACGTTGCACCACAGTTTAGGGTTACTCTTTTAACACCACACAACAATGGAAATTAAGAACCAGAGGTGGCCAATAACAGCACAAATTAAGGAACAAACATTTCTTTAATCCTCCTGCTGACAATGAAATGAGCATGACAAATTACACTGCAGAGTTTGCTCTGCAGGAAATCACAGTTTTGGGGCTTTTTACCACTCGAACAATTTATGTCTTTCAGGATCCATATATACCTTCTGTGAGCATATTGTCTTTGGAAGTCTGGTTTCCATGCGTGCAAGATCAGTGATCAAAACTATCGGGCTTTTATAACAATAAATCTGAGTTATGTTGTATATTAATTACATCCTGTCATTTAAAAAAAAATCTCATTTTACATTAGGCTTCTAAAACTTAGTCTTGTGCAGTTTCTTTCTGCTCAGTATTTGGGTGATTGCATATCATACGAGGGGATCTGATTAAAAGTTTTCCAATCATCTCACATGAGGGGAAGAACATAGAACCCAAAATACATTTCCCAAATTTCATATATGAAGACCAGTCATGGAATTAATTGCAGGCAGTTTTGATACCTTTTAGAATCTTCTTTCATTTCCGCTTCTTCTTCACTCATTTGATGTGTTTCAAGACCTGCTTGTGTCAACAACTGGGTAAAATAAACCAGGTACAATTTTCCTTCCCTATCCAATTCTCTCCTAGCAGCAGTTTTGTGGATGTCATGAAAAACAAGTATTAAGGAAGGAGCTGCGCCATTATCCTCATTTGAGTCCTAAAGAATGAGTAGGTTCCTCTGTTTTGCTGTTATTTGGTTGTTTAGAAACTACTGATTGTTCCTTGACACAGACACCTTTTTAAGACAGTGCTGAGAGTCCTGTGTTCTGTTACAGCTCCTGTAAATATGCAGAAATATCACTTCAAAAGCTTGGCTTCGGTAAGTGAGTGTACCCTGAAGTCCTTTACAAGTCTCTGAAGGAGAAAAGCGTGAACAGCTGAGCAATGTTTTGATATCCCACATAGCTGAATCCGCATGAAGCAAATAGATACTCGGGAAAGTAGAGCTGAGGGCTCCAAGCACAGCAATAATAAATCGTGGATATGAAGGGCTTCATGTGGTAGCTGGAATCATACCAGAAGCTGTATTAGACTCACACATGCCCGAGTGATGCCTTGGCTGCCCCAAAACTGAACAGACAGAGAATGCATAGCACAGCTCCAACAGGATAAATGCGTTATCACATCGTACTGACCTTGTGCAGGTTAAACCAGCATGCTATGGAATCAATATTGATAGCATATACATTGATTTTCCATTAGCTCTGGATGGGGGCATGCTGTACTCTCTACTCTCCTGGGTTCGTTCTCCTCTCCATGGGTCCCTAGAGGGATCCCCGGAGGATCCAGTGACGCTGCTCTGCATTTTCAGGGTGGGGGGTGTGTATCCAAGCATTTACAAAGAAAGCCAAACATATCCTGGGCTCATCCCACAGCGTGGGCATCAAGGGCAGGGATTCTGCCCCTCTGCCCCGCTCAGGTGAAACCCCACCTGCAGAGCTGCCTCCAGTCCTGGGATCCCAGCACAGGAAGGACATGAAGCTGCTGGAACCAGGCCAGAGGAGGCACCAGCATGAGCAGAGGGATGGAGCAGCTCTACTGAGAAGAAAGGCTGGGAGACCTGGGATTGTTCAGCCTGGAGAAGAGAAGCTTTGGGGTGATCTAACTGTGGCCTTTGAATACCTGAAGGGAGCTGACAAGAAAGATGGAGAGAGACAATTTACAAGGGCCTGGAGTGACAGGACAGGGGGAATGGCTTCAAGCTAAGAGATTGTCAGTTCTGATTATATATTAGGAAAAAATCTTTCCCTGTGAGGGTGGTAAGACCCTGAACAGGTTGCCCAGAGAAGCTGTGGCTGCCCTATTCCTGGAAATGTCCAATGCCAGGCTGGACAGGGCTTGGAGCAAGCTGGTCTAGTGGAAGGTGTCTTGGAAGGTGTCCGTGCCCATAACAGAGGGTTGGAACTAGATCATATTTAAGGTCCCTTCCAACTCAAACCATTCTATGATTCTATATATAAAAATCTGGGACATGGTTATATTGTTGTACAGAGCACTTCAATACCCACTGTCAGTGATAATACTGCTTGGACATCATGAAAATCTGATTTTTCAAAGTGGTTCTGCTATGCTGACATCAGGCACCTACTTCTAGAATGTTTGTAGTTCAGGTGCCTTAGGCTGGCTTAGAGAGCTAATGAATGAAATCCTCCAGCATGAAGTACCACAGAATTCTCTCTGCCACATGGTGAGAAGAATGTATCTCACACTGCACCATGGATTCCCTTTCATATCCCAGGCCTGCCTCCATGAAATCACTCTGACACAGGTATTAACATCAAAAGATGACAGAGATGTGGTGAAGTAAACATCTCTCAGAATGCCACACAGCTTGAAAATATTGAAAAGGTTTGCCTGCCAGTGGTGCCCAGAGCTCTGTCACAGTTGTCTGCAGAAAGACACCAAATGACTCATCCACATTTAAGAACTGATGTCTGAAGCATGTTACAAAACAGACACGCCAGGCTTGGAAACTGGATTGTAAAACCAGGGCCCTGACAGAGAGTCAGAGGTACTGAGGTGGCCTTCACGGCAAATAGAGCAGCCCTAAGTCTGTTGTCACTCCCATTCCTCAGCTCCCTTGCTCCTTCATTGGGGTGGGGGGACCTGTGAGAAGTGGGACATGTCCTGAAGAGATAACCCCACTTATGCTGCTGGGTGGCAAATGTTATCCTCCAGGCACACTGTGGCAATAGACACATAAATGGGGTGTTGGGCACACCCGGGGGGCACAGTGTTTGCTGAAGGGTGCCATGTCACTGTGATGCCTTAAGTTTTAACTTTTATAATTTCAAATCCTGCACTGTCTAGAGTAGAACTCTGAAGTTTCTTGTAGTCTGTGAGCTGCTGCTCTCTCAGGCCAGACAGACACAACAAAGCCTCTCCAGGCCGGCCCTCCAAGGATACCCAGCCTGTCCTAGGCCCGAAATGTAAACCAACATCTTGGGAAGGGGGAAGGGGGGGGTGAGTGGGAGGAAATTACATAATTAACTGAAGCTTTAATTAGAGAATTGAACTTAATATGCAAATAGACCAAACTTATAAAAGTGTGAAGAACTCGTGACCTGGGGTCCATCTTGGGCTCCATCTTGGCAGCAGCCTCTGGCTCCCCAGGGTGTGCCTTTGAAAGCCCTTCAAATAAATACCCACCTTTATTCCCTTACTCTTATCTAGTCTCTGTTTTTTAGGTGGCCTGATAAGGCATCAACTGATGTGCCATCCCAGCAGGAGTCATACCTGAACCTCCTACCAAGTGTGAGACCCTGAAGGGCTCACTGGGAGCTCAGCAGTGGGGAGTGCATCAGTGCCTGGGCATCACCTGTGATTTCAGGCTTCAGCACTGAGATGGGATAACATCAGAGCTAGCCCTGGCAGCCCTGTTCCAGCTCCTCTGGCAATATTTTACGGATGCTTCAAGTGTCTTGGCACGACTTGAGCTGCACTGAGGAGAATTAGAAAGTCCTTACCCATTAATTACAGGAATGGTGCTGCACAGCAAGCCTGATGTAGTAATTGTTAAAACACATCAATCACAGCCAGACTAGATTTTAATCCTGCAATAGTTTTCCTGATAGGTAAATCTTTCAGCTTTTCTGGGGCTCAAATTCTGCTTCAGTGTGAATAATGTGTGTGGTTCAAGGGAAAGGCAGACTGAAAATATCCTAACTAAGCCCCTAGTGTATCTTAGCCTTCATCGAGGGAGGCATGAATCACTCCATACCTTGAAGAATTTCCTTCTGCAGGTGTTTCAAGAATCCCACCTGAAGTGTCTCAGGTGTGGAGTGGTGTGCTAAGCAATTACAAGTCAAATCAACTCTGTGCACTTGGACTTAAGGCCTTCCATACATTCCCACTCTTACCCCCAAATTATCTACACTGGTACAGCCTTTACTGACTGATGTCCAACTTCCTCATCAGCAACTGCGGGGCAAACAGCCTTAGGCTCCGTGAGGCCCCAGGCCCTTGCTCTGTGGGCTGTCACAAGAGGCTCAGGACCTGCCTAGGGCAGCTTTTTCAACCTGGCTCTTCCCAGATGCTGTGGACCCCGACTGTGAGCAGTTTCATCGAGCACCAGGGCCACATGGTGACAGGATAAGGGGCTTAATTTGGCTGAACTTGCTCTCACTTTTCACCTTCAGTGTGGAAGTTCCCTGAGGTGCATGCTAGATAAGGGACAAGCCTAAAACAATGAAAAATCTAGCCTAGAATCTGCTTGTCTTCTTACATGCTTAAAAGGGAATTACGCAGCTCTTAGGTACTGACATTTGAGAAAATCATCCACAAAGCTCCTGATGGTGTTTACACAATAAAGAGGATCTGCCTAACCCCAAGGGCGTGTAAATTGAGTCAGTCCAGCTACTTGTCGACTCAAAAAGTTCTTTGTAGAAATATAAGCAGCCACCAAGCATCACAAAAGCTACCTTAATCTTTCCAAAGGCTCGTGTAACAACCTCTTGTTAATCTACTTCAGTGCAGTCACGATAGAAATGTAATCCTGAAGGGTGACTGCATTGAAAACAGCAGGCACAAGTATCTCCTTCTGTTCTCAAGGAACAAATGACACAAAAAGGTGAAACCAGTTTTATTTTATCCTCAGGCTCCCTTCATACACACAAGGGTAGTTCCCAGCTGGCCACATTGAGTCAGATTCTGACCAGCAGCACAAGCAAAGAGATATTTATTAGCTAGAAAATGATAAAAGTTTTATGTGACTGAAGTTTTTTACAACATTAGAAAGCACCAGAGATTCAAAGTGTGACAGGTCAGCCCAGGTCGCTAAATGCACTTACTTTCAGCAATAGGGAGTGGCCAGTCTGCTTATAGAGCTTGCTAATGGCCCCCTGGGTCAAGCAGGCTTTCACAAATGCACAGCCCATATCATCTTTAAAGCTGTCAAATATGCTGTTGGGCTCATGGCAGAACCTGCTAACCTGTGAGTTATATCGCTCAATTTTTTTAGTATCTAAGAAAAAATTAAAATTCCTATGAAGCATCTTCGCTTCGGCCCTTGTTGTGCCCTGCTGGGCCCCCCCTGTGAACCTGTCAAGCCATGGGGGTTCATTCATCAATATGCACACAGGTGTTGCCCTAGTTTTTCACTGCATGCCTTGTTCGCGTTAGCAGTGAAGGACTTTCTCATTAAGTTGTAAGATAAACAATGCCCATGTTTTTGTAACGAATCTTTTCTAAGCTGTACTTTTAGAATTGTTTTGCATTCCTTCTCCGGAGGCGGAGGAAGGTGATGGACTGAATTTATATCCTATCAATTTAGAGAAGCTTAACCTCTTCATCCAATTGTTGATTGTCTGTACATATGTATATAAGTGTGAAAGCTTTTTACCCGTTGGCCCGAGACCTTAGCGTGTGTATGAAACCTGCGTCCATGCCTGATTACTAGTGTCGATCCGCGACACACAGGCTCCTGCAAAGCAGCCTGGAAGTAACAGGATATTGCAGTGCTGTAGTGCCAAAGCCTTCCCAGCCTGATCAATACTGATGGTGCAGTTAGTTCTGCATTGATTAACTTCCAGGGCAGAGCCCCTGTGGCGAGTGAGTTCTGCAGTGAAGCACTGCTGCCGCTGTGCCTGCCAGAACTGCGCAGCTGTGGGAGATAATAAATAGGTCGCGGGCAAACTGCAGGTGTGTGTGCAGCCCAGATGTTACTCTGTGCAATGAGCACTTGCAGGAGGGCTGCACGCCCCACAGGGTAATCTTTGTTATGCAAAGTCTTGTCCTTCCCCTGCACAGAGGTTTGTACTAAAATCTCTTTAACCCCAGGGGCGCTTGGCGATGCTCCCTGACCTCAGTGTGTGAGGACACGTGTATGCTCCACCATATATGCTTATATTGTTGGCTGTAGGTGCCAGTGGGCTTTGGGCTGCTGGTACCTGCTCTCTGTAAAGGCATAGGGCTGGCTTCAAAATCCATATATGCAGCTAATCAGTGGTGGCATTATGCTGGCAAATGGGATAGATAACCTGACGCTCACCACAGGGCAAATAATGGTTTGGTTCATCCCATCCTGAAAGATCCCGAGTTTCTTCCTGCCTATGCAGCTGGGTGAGGTCATTTCCTCTGCTCTGGTAAGTTAGCTCAACCACGAGCCCTGTAGCCTTTTTTAAATGCATGGAAGAACCTACATCTTCCTGTATTTTCTGCATATTTCCTTCTCCTCTGCTACTCCAGCTCCTCTAAAGGGCAGAGCTGGGCATATTCAGCAAGACTGGATTTCTGCCCTTGTCTAGACACACATTTAAGATGACAAAAGTGTCCAAGCACTTCCTGTCCAAGCCTCTCATGTCAGCTTCTCTTCTGCTCTCCTACCCACTCACCTACCCCAAGTTCTGTTCCAGAAAACTCATTGAAATGCTTTGGAATGCCATGTCCCTTCTTCCTGGCAACAGATGGCTCATGGTTTTTTAGACGTTTGTAAATTAGAGTGGCCAATGGCTGACACAAAACGAAAAGTCAAACATCCCCAAACTCCACCAACCCACTCCTTCCCCAGCAACACTTACATATCCAGGACAATCCCAGCTGACATGCTCAGCATAAGCTCCTGTGGATTCACTCAGTGACTCGTCCAAAGCCCTTTTCAATACATGGCTGGTATGGATACGACTCCTCCAGTCAGACACATGACCTACATTCCTGATCATAAAAGATAATGCCTTTGGATGTCGTAAAGTAGGTGTGTCTCAGTTGCTCTTTACCTTCCAAACCAGTTGATTTTAGTCTGTGTGATTGACCTAAGTGTCTCATTTCTGATAGTACGTGCCATCTGCATGTTTTTCCTTAAATAATTTTGTGTCTTCTTATACATTATTCATTTAGCAGCATTTGGTGAAGAAGAAATCCCCTGAGGATGTACAGAAGATCCCAAAGATTCACACTGGTCACATTCTATTTGTTACGAGACATTATTTGTCTAGAATCTTTCAATGACCATTGTGGGTGCCATCCAACTCCGGATATTCAATGATTCTTTGATTAGGGCTTTATTCTGTATCTTCACTGTTGTGGAAAACTAAGGCACAGAAATTGATCGGGTTTTTTGTTAACACACTTTTCTATATAAATCAGGCCAATCAGTAATTAAAAATTGTATTGCACTTATTTGACAAGACCCATTTTTCATAAAACCGTGGTTTTGCTTTTTACTGCTTACATACCAGGCCAGTCTTCCTTCGTTTTTTTTCCTGCACAAATTTCAGGCCCTTTGCCCCCTCAGCCTCTTTCACAAGTCTCTCTCCAGAGTCCCAAGAAACGTTAAAAATACTCAGTCACTGAAGGGACCTGAGCCAATTCTTGTATTGTTCTTGAATGAAGACAAAGAGTCATGGGACAGAATCACAGAATGGTTTGGGTTCGAAGGGACCTTAAAGACCACCCAGTTCCAAACTCCTACCACGGCAGGGACACCTTCCACTGTCCCAGATTGCTCCAAGCCCTGTCCAGCCTGGCCTTGGACACTGTCAGGGATGGGGCAGCCACAGCTTCTCTGGGCACCCTGTGCCAGGGCCTCCCCACCCTCACAGGGAAGGATTTCTTCCATATGTCTAACCTAAATTTCCCCACTTTCAGTTTGAACCCATTATTTCTTGTCAGGTCCTGATGAAGGGTCCCCTCTGGCTTCTTTGCAGGCCCCTTTTTACACTGGATGGCTGCTTTAAGGTTTCCATGCATCTTTCTCTTCTCCGGGCGGAACAGCCGCAGCTTTCTCAGCCTGTCCTCACCTATCTCACATATCCGTCTCACCTGCCATCAGCTCCAGGTTCTCTTACTCAGGCAAAAATATAAACACATGTAAAGAGATGATCATTTGTTTTATTTTGTAGTATTTAATCTGCTTTAACTGTCATCACAGCCAAGGTCTATTTTATAATTAACAAAGAAGAACAACCATTTTAGGTGAAGCCTTTGGGCCAATACTTTGATAAAAAAACAGTCACTACTGAAAATCCCTGCACAGCACATAAGAAGCCTGTCTAGAAATGTTCTCATTTCTTACAGCCATGTCTGGCAGATTCTCATCTAGCAATTTCTCGTTCTCTTTAATGTTCTCACAGCTTCTCAGGGCCTGTTTCTTATCTCATAAGCAGTCACCCTTTTATTAACAGTGGGGTAACAGTACTGAAGCTTGGACTCTAATAACATCTTTTACTCAGGCCACAGTGAAGTGTGAAAATCAAAATAATGCCACTGCCAACTGCAGTTTAGTGTAGGAGGGGGAAATGTCACAAATCTAATTGTCAAGGCCATGTACATGCTGCTGCAAACAGAGTCCTAAATCCTATTTTCAAGTATTTCATTCCACAGTTTCCTGGTGCAAAAGACCAGAAATTTTGCAGTGGTTTCATTTTCAATTGCTCACATAATCAGTACAGTTCTTCTGAACTGCTTCCTTTCATATGAAATTGCATACATGACACACTTTCTCTTTTTTTCTCTAGAGCCCTGATTGTCGTAGTCTCAGAAAATAGTGTCAGAAAAAGTGTCAAAAATTATTAAGAAAGAATTAGAGCTTTTGGCACATGAAAAAAACGTGTGAGAGAGTTGTAGATAAGGGAGCTTTTCTGTAAAAATGAAAGAGTTAAAGGTATTGATTTTTGAGCCATGGATGTTTCATTTCACCATTTCACCAGCTCTTTGAGATGTGGCAGTTCACATTTCTCTGGCTGGCTGGCAACTTAGGACAACCCCCTCCAATGGAGATGTGCTGTCAGGTTCGTCTTCTGTGTGACAATTACAAGCATGAAATAACAGAAACGAAATAGGAATTTGATCATGCAGTGGGCAAATGGCACAAGGTCTTTCATCAACCTCTAGTTTTTAACAGTAATGAAATGTAACATGCCACAATAAAAGCTGGAGGCAAGTTTGTCTTTGCTGGCGTGTTTTGGAAAAAGCGCATTATTACATCCACTTCTTTCCTCTGTCAGTACAAGACATTTTCTGCTACAGCCTCATAGCTGGGCTTCTTCCTCAAATACATCCAGCAAGGTCACTGTGACCGCTCTTTTCCCCTGCTAATAGAAGATTATCGTGGCTTGCTGTGAATATGGGTAAGAAAAGGCTCGTGTAGACTCAAGGCATCAGCAGGCACTATTCCTTTTCCACCCGAGCAGTGTTGATAATAAAGCGTCTGTTCTTCAGATGTGCCTGCAGTGGCCACACCAGATCCTTCAAGAAATGGTTGTTACTGCTGTTAGAGAAATTGTCCAGAACTAGGACTTTTTGGTAGCTGTCTGCTTAAGAAGTCCAGAAGACTGAGTGGGGCCTGATGAAACCATATCCTTACAGCTGGAAAAGTATTTAGAGTTTCCTTGTGGCATTGGAGGAGATGCTCTCTCACTTGTTAGGAGAGCTGGCCTTTTCTGTTCTTTATGGCTTTGAATTCTAACTCACTTTTGCCCAGTGATTCCTCAGGGAATAGTTACTAATAAAGCGCCAGCTCTAATGGAGGAAAAAATTAAGTAGTATTTGGTGTTAGTTATGATCCTTATTATGCAGAAGTTATTTCCTTCAAGAAATCAGTTGTTTTCTTTCTCTGTGAAATTTTTAGGAGGGCATTTCTAAGATGGGTCCTCACACAGTTGGATGTTGGTCTAAAGGCTGACTTTTGAACTCTTTTTTTCCTGAACAGCACCAGGTAAGAAAATTTTAGCTGTTTTTGACAACTCAGTCTGAAAGAAAATCCCTTGTTTTCAGACATGTGAAATGTTATCCATGTTTTCTTAGTCCCCAGTGTTGCAAACTGTCAGAAATAGTTTTACTCCAAATCATAAATATGAAATTATGCTGTTGAAGACTTCACAGACTTTTCAGATGAGGCTCTTTATTCTTTTCTGTAACAGTCTTGTTTAACCACCACTGAACTTTTTAGGCTCATTTTTAAAGCAAGCATAGAAGTCTCGCTGAAAAACAAGTGAAGTAAGCCACTAATTCAAACAGAGCAGCTTGGAAAATGAAGTTCTCTGAATTGTAAATAAGGCTACGGTTTCTTCATTAGCATAATGAGTACTTGTATTTTTGGACAAGGCACTTGAGACTCATAGCTCTTTCTGGAGAAGATGAGGCTTTCAGAAAATTCTGTAGCCAAATTGGAAACCTGTTGCACCCCTGGAAGTAGGATCTCTGTAGGCAGGGTATAATCAATACCACTTCGTTTTGAATTCAAACATGAGGACATTCATCTTGCACAACTATCAAAGTGTATAAGCATTTTTGTACCCGGTGTCCCAGTAAATGAAATAATGGCATTTCTAGAACAGGTCACAGGCTTTACATGAGCTGTGCCAGACTCCAATCCCTGCCTGTTAGATGTGTCAGCAGCTTCCTGTGAGAACCTTGTGTGAACTTGAACTGGGGTCTTCAGCTATAAACACAATTTAAACACAGGATAGCAGTGAAGGCCTTGAAAATATGGGCACACGTTCAAGCAGAGCCCCCAGCAATAAACTGATCATTGCTGATCAGACACTGGTGATTAAACACACCCTGAAAAACTGGGTAAGGACTGCTTTTGCTGCAAGGTGGTGGTGGGGGCAGCAAGTGCAGCAGCTTATCAAGAGGTTAAAAAGGGAAAAAAACCACATAAATGCTGGCAGAAACCAAGAAACAAGTCGCAGGGCAAGACACATTTAATAGCCTGGGGAAGTAACACCCCCAGAATGCTGCAGCGAACAAGTGAATGGGTTAGAACTATCTAGAAAATTAAACACTTATAAAAGGAGAAAACATCGAATTTGCCAGTTGTGAAGAAAGGGGAAATTATTTCTCAAAACTCATCACCTTCACCTAATGGACTGAGAGCATCAAGGACTGGGGCTCTTGGCCCTGCCTATATGACACCCCTTCCCTGGCATTGACGACTCACAGCTAAATTAGAATAAGGCTGTTAAAATAACTGATGTGACTATGTGGTGATGGTTATTAACAGTAAGTACCAACAAATATTAATTGTGTCTATTGTTAATATCTAACAAGTCACGTAGGGTTGATTCTTAGTGTTTAAAGCTGCCTTTGTTTATCTGGCTTCTAAATATTCCTATGACAGCAGTCTCCTTTACCCAAAGTAGTTCAGTTGTAGTCAATTGCAGCATGGTAAGGGGTCTACTAAGGAATTTTATTCTCAATAATAAAGAAATAAAGTATCGAATATTTAAATATTATATCCAGTGTTCACATATTTCATGTTACAGAGGAGAAATGTGAAGTGTGTGGGCAAGATTTACAAAGTCGAGTGAGACTCATCTCACCTCATCTGAGAAGTCTGCATCACACATATCTGCGTCTGATCTAATCTTTACGTCTCCTTTCATATCCAGTGGAGGGAAATAAACTCTTCTGAAATTCTAGCCATTTGTCTTATCTCCGAGTGAGGTGAGCTGACCCTTGAAAGGCCTATTTCTGTCTCTTTGTCAAGGGAGCCAGACAATGAGCTCCAAGGTGACAGTCTGCACCACGGACATCTCCATTCTGACAGGGGAATCTCACCCTTTGGCTGTGAGGGATGTCTGCTCCTGGAAGCTTGTCTAGACAGAGGTTCCTCTTCTGTCTCTTCACAGGGGAAAGCTACTAAAATATTGATTTAGACAGAGTAAGAAAGCCCAGCAAAATTACTTTTTGTTATTTCTACTCTTCTTCAAGCTGTTCGGTTTTCGGGGTCATGTAGATATTGATTAGTCATTTATAAGTCCTGAGTGAATAAGTTAAATGAGTTATGGGGGTTTTTTGCCCTGGGTAAATTGTTCCCAGTCTCTCTTCTCCCTAAGCCTTGCCACACCCTGCTCTTCTCCCCAGTTTGAATCCCATCAGAATATTGTTTGAGTGTGGGAGGAATTCAGGTTTCTAGGTTGATGAAGAGATTAACAGGTTATCGTTAATATCAGACAAATCAAGTGGGGTTGATTCTTAGAGTTTAAAGCTTCCCTTGTTTCTTTGGCTTCCTAACTATAAAACTGGAATTATTCTGGGGAGCAAGGGACGATGACAACGCAATTCATCTGGGGTAAAGGGAGAGGATGACTAATGGAATGAAATCCAGGCTCTTCTAGAGGTCACTGTCTCATAATACAGGACAAAGAGGCACAGAAAGAGGCAGAGCTGGAGAGTTGGTTGAAGGGATTCAGGGAACAACGAAAAAGCCAGAAATGAGGCAGTGTGATTCCTGAGTCCGAGATTTCCTTTTCTCATGGCTGAAAAGCAATTGCTGACTGAAAAGGCAGGACCTCAAGAGATGCAGACATGAAAGATTGCGGTGGAGAATACCTGTAATAGGTCTGATCCCTAGAACAGGTCCTTGTGCTACTCCTTCCCCAGGGTCTTTTGACTGCTGGGAGCCCAATACCACCCTAAACTCTACTAAGCTGCTGTACCCAAGGCTTCATGCCATGGAAGATGATTTGGGAAGCAGTGGGGAAAAGGACCGCTACAGCTGGCCAAAAAATACATGAAAGACAAAAAATACACTAAAGGAAAAATATTTGCCATCAGATTCAAGCCTGTTGGAAGAAGATAACACAGACATGTAGGAGTGTACCTGTCATGGTGGCGGCTCTTGGGAGCTTTGCTCAGAGCACATGTGCTTGCATTTGCACTAAAATAGTTCCCAGACAGAGGAAAAAATAAATTTAAAGTGACAGCTGCTCAAATTCAAGGTCTGGTAAAGACTCTAGGGATGTATTCTTCTACAGACTGCAGCCAGATTAAAGGCATGGAACAAACACAAGTGGTTTACACCGGCTGCATGTTGCTGACTCAATGGAAATAAAAAAAGTTGTGTTCCTTTTGCATGTGTTCCACCACCACCACCATCTCCCTAACCTGTTGGACAAATTTGGGACACGGTTCAAGGTGCCTCCATCGGCTTTAAATCTAAATTACGGTAAGCATGACATGAAGGTACAGGCAATGAAAGACAAAAACTACTGTAGAACATTTTCTGCCCCCTTTTTTCTTTCTCTGTCACCAGGCTGTTGGAGTGCCTTTGGATTCTCGGAGCAATTCCAGCTCCTGGAGCAGAGTGTTCCAGCCTGCCTTTCCCAGGACTCTTGAGGTGGATCCACTGCGGCCTGTGCAGATCTTGGTATGTACTTACGCTCTTATCCTGCAAACACCCTGGAACTTGGCTCTGTTGTTACGTGAGAGGAAAGAGAACACATCCCACCCTGTCCCACTCTTATTCCTGAGATGCTGCTGTTTTTCTCTGAATTAGTAACTTTAAGTACTAGGTGAAAGTGGAAAACTTTTGGATCGGAACAGAGTGGTTGTTCCTCGATATAATGAAGAGACTGGCAGTTGGCTACCTGGCTAGTGCAGCCTTAGAAAGCAATCCTCTCCTACCTAGACCCAGAGGAAAGCACTAAACAATTTCAGAGATTTTCTTGGTTGGGGGGTGATTTTTTGGTTTTGTTTTGGTTTTTTGGTAGCTTGGGTTTTGCTGTTGTTTTGTTACAGTAGTAAGGAAAATGAATTTTTATTTACTTTGGTCCTACTGGGTGTCAGGTCTTTGAAAGAAGCTGAAGGGACAGACTTCTTCTCGCAGGCTCAAAACAATGGAGATAGATAAAATTCTGAGCTCCTCAGACATTAACTGGCTGTCATTAACAGCAATTTAACTGGCTTATGTTTGGGCCAGCACATTGTTCTAGAATGTTTTATGCACCTTTGATTCAGGTTACTCCACTTCATAATTTTTGGGAGTTGGGTTTGTTCTCTCTTTCCTCATAGGTCTGTTTTATGATAAATAGCTGCCTTAAGTCTGCATTAGCAATATTTTCTTACATCTCTATCCCAGTGTAAGAATAATTGATGGATGTTATTTCTTGCCTATTATCTCCCAGCTTTTGTCTTTTGGTTGCTGGATCGTCTGTTCATTGGAAGCACAGGTCTCTCACCTTGCAGTGTGCATCACTGCTTGCCTGTTAAAATAATGCACAAAAGTGAGAACTGGGGTTTTGAAATGAGTTGTTCAAGCAATTATTGGTCCTTCAGAAAGAACACATGTAATATATTCTGAAATTCTAACAACTCTGGTTCTTATTGGCATGAAACTATACAAGTCCCAGAAACAGACAAGTGAGAGATTATGAAAATTCGAAGATGCAAAGTCATGATCACAGCTCAGTACAAGCAGATTATTTATCTGTTTATTTAAATTTAATTTACTCAAAGCACTCACCTTGGACCACTGCACAGTTTTATAAGTTTGTTAAATGTAGAATTCCAGCAAACTTCCTGTCCTTAAAAACTCCTTATTCCTCTGCAAATCTAAAGCTGCTAAGCTCAGTGTAATCAAACCCACTAACCACATTGTATGTTGAGAGACTAACATTGTATCTTGTCATATCTCTGAGGTGGATTCAACATGCAGGTCACCAAAAGAAAATATCAGGCTGATGGGTTTCTGCCATCTGAAAATGAGGAATTCACTCAGTGTCACGTGGGGAGAAAGAGGATTTCCAAGGAAAAGACACAAACAACTAAGCTTTATAGATAAAAAGCAATATATTGAAATTTTCAAATGTGAAAACATCCCATTTCAAAATACATCTATGATGTGCTCTGTGGGTAATACTCAACAAAAGAATTTTGGAAATTAGTGAAGTCCAGTGTCAAAAATCCTGCAGCAACCTGCTGACAGTCACAGGCTGCTCTAGCAGGATCTGTCCTGTAATAATTTACTTTCGTATTCAGTTCTGGTTCATAATGAAATGCTGTCATCAAATAGTGCTCCTAATGAACCTTGTCAGCATCCATGTAAATAAAAAATTATATTAAAGATGGTTGGAATACAACTTGATATAATTTAGTGAACACTTCAGCAAGCCTCTCACAGGAATTCCTGCTAAGCCTGCAATGAAAATGCTGATTACTGTGAGGTCAGAGGCACAGCCTGGACCAGTGGCATAACATAGAGAGTGTGTCCAGATGCAGTGTAAAACGGCAGTGAAGATGCAAGAGATGACCAAATGGTTTTCTACCTCACTTGAAACTTTAAATCCATGCTGGTCCTATCCCTCACACACCAATCAGAATTGTTCTTAAGGGATGCTACTAACTCTCCTGTTAGCCTCTTCCAGAGCTTAACTATCCTTAGAGTAGCAAGAGTTTCTGGTGTGTAATGTAAATCCTCTTTGCTGCAAATTAAGCAGATTACTTCTTGCCCTCCTCCAGAGGACACCGAGAACAATCGATCACTGTTTTTGTTGTAATAACTTTTGATAAACTGAAAGACTCTTCTGACCTTTCCCCAGCTTCCTTATTTATCATCTAAAGAAATCTTCAGGACTGTGATTTCGGAAAAAAATCCTTATCTTTCTTGCTCTCTGTTGGATATTCTTTATGTTCTTGCTTCTTTAAATACGGTACTCACAGCAGGAACCAAGCTCTCCCTAGTAACAAGTAGAGCAGAATAATTACCTCCCTTGTCTTACACACAACACTTCTGATAATATACTCCAGAACGAGATTTTCTGGTTTTTTGAAAGTGTCATCTCATGGCCTGTGAACCGCTGTAACCCCAGATATTTTCTGCAGTACTGCTCACTCATTTAATTCCTCATTTTGCTCTATTTGCTCTGCCCTTCCTGACTGCACCTTTTTGAATGTGTCATTATGAAATTTTGTCTTATTTCAAACTCTCCCTCCCAAATTGATGAGGTTCTTTTGAATCCCGGAAATCTTCCCTATTTCCATGTCCTAGTTTGGCATCAGCCAAGATTTTGTGTGCATGGCAGTAGCATAGAAGGTGCAAGTAAAATAATTTTGTAGAGTTGGATGCATGACAGATCCTTGTAGGAGTATGCATGAAATGTCATCCCAAAATGACAGAAACCATCGTTTAAACACTGGGTTTGGTTTTTGTGTGTTTTTTTCAGAGCCAATTGTTTCAGAGCATTGTGGTGATCTAATCCATGCCATTTCTAGGATATAACCAGGCTGCTTCTTGAAATCTATCTGCACATTCAAGTATATAAAATTTAAGTTTCAGTTTGAAGAGAGAAGAAGGAAGAAGTCAGAGTTGGAGGAAAAGGTCATTAAAAGGATTGTTGACCTACATGGTCAACAAAAGGGAAGAAAAGAAAGTGTACTGGAGAAAAGGAAGGTGAGGCCAGGCACAAGGATCCACAAAGGTTTTCTGGGAGAAGACAAGCAGAAGAATATTAGCAGACAGTTAACAGACATACTGCAGGGTGAGAAGTAAGTGTGAAAAGAGACACAACTTTTTTTAGTCAGGAGTGGACCAGATTTGAAGAACAAAATTAGTTTGGAAAGTAGACAGATCATGTCACCAAAAGCCAAATTCTTGCAGAATTGCTAAACATCATGAGCTGAAACAGAAGTGCATTTGGGACATAGACCCCAACTCTTGCTTTTGGAAACAAATCCCTTTTGTATGGAAGGGGGACAGAGAAAACAGGGCAGTAACCTCAATGATATGGCAGGAGGAGATTGAAAATGTGGATGACAGGTAAACAACTAGATGAAGGGAAAGAGCAGTAAGACATAGTAGATGCTTGTTTATCTTCTCCAAAAATAGATGTTGCTCACCATACCAGGAATGGGAATTGAGGTGGATTACGCACAGTGCAAGCTTAACTCACACAGGCTTTTTCAAAGCTGTCTTGCTAAACCATAGAGATTTTAAGGAGTTTAACCCTTGAAGATGCTGTATTTGATTTACCCACTTTGTCAAGAGCCCAATCAGCATCGTTGCCAGCAGAGGTATTTAAAGTTTTATGTCTGTGTAAAGAACCAAAAACTTACTGGGTGACCACTTCTCACGATGCAAGCCCCTCCTCGTGTGCCATCTTTCTGTGTCAGAGCAGCCTGGGATTTCTCTACACATTTCCTGTCAATTGAGTTCTGTGTAATCCAGGCTGACAGCACAGAGGGGTAAGCCAAGCCCACTGGTGCCCATGTAATTGGATGCTCCTGTGCACAACAAGCACCTTTTGCTGCACAGTTCCCAGTGTCTCTCATGTGTGAATCATTCTGTTCTGCTCATGCTTCCTTCACTCTGCATCGTTTTGTTGCTCAAGGGCATTTTGTTCTTACTTAAAGAAGTCTACGTCCTCCTTCCTTCCGGTGCTTCATTGTGGTTCATTATGTTTAAGAGCTGAAAGAGTTTAATGTTAATTTCAGCTCACTGAAGCCTACCTTTAGGTTGTCTTTGTCTGCTTTCTGGGGCACCAGTCAGCACAAACTCGGTCTCTGTGCATAAGTAAGTAGCTGTAAGAAAGGGAGGTGCTCCTCAGATACACACACAAGGGCACACAAGGTTCTTTAAGTAGAGGGTGTCAGGATCCGCTCACACAAAGCGGGTATCGTGATGGTTCGTTAACCGGGATCTCAGAGCGCAAAAGAAACAGGGAAATGTATTTTTTAGTTCAAATCAGAACCACATGTTTATTGTGCCTACGCACTGTATTACAATCAGGAAAATGTGTATATTGTGCCTACGCACTGTATTACAATCAGGACGATGTGTATATTGTGCCTACGCACTGTATTGCGATAGAGAGGGAGAGATACAGGAAACAAAGAATAGCGAGAAAAAGATGTGAGGAGGGGTTATAGCTACCAACGGTGAGGCCGAATCCTCTTGATTGTCCGGCAACGGATCCATCTTCTTCCGTGGGGGTCCCGAATGGGATCTTCTCAGAAAGTCTCTTTATAGTCTTTTCGAAAGCGAGGGGCAACTGGCCAAGTGTTGGGGAAATCAAACCCATTGTTGGGGGAAATCAGCCCCATTGTTTGGGGAAACTGGTGCAAAGCGAGTGAGCAGGAGCAGGTCTGTGTATAGAACAAACCATTCCTTTCACTTCAGCGCCGTCCTCACCGCCCTTGGCAGCAAGACCGACACGATCCTAGGTGGCTTATACCAGTCCCCAGCGGGCACACCTGCACATAATACTTGGCAGACATCTCACCTCGGCCAGGCCCAAGCTTTGTGTAAAGTCCTTTCCCCCTTGAGGGGGGTGGGATTCAGTCTCAGTCCCTCTAGATGATTGTGAGACAGATGAAGGGTCTTCGGACCGTCTCTTACAGAGGGAAATAAGGAAGTGGTTATAGAAATGTTTCAAGGGGCCAACTGAGACATCAAGACCTTTTGGACAACTGGGAAGTTTTCCCTGATGTTATTCTCGGCACTGGCTGTGGTAGAGACCACTATGGGGGGTATCAAGTAAATGAGATTTGAGGTAAAAGAGGGGCTAATCAAGGAGAGATGGTGTTGCCAGTCCAAAATGCATATGACTTATGTTTTATGTTATGACATAAGTCATAACAGCCTTATGACTCCATGTTGTATGTCACAACACAGATGCCGTGAAGAGCAGTAATGGGGAGGAGCCAGAAACAGCAAGGTTTTAAGGAGCTGTGTACTTCTGAGTAGAGAACAAGTGGTACAGCTTTGGCATGGGGCAGTGCTGACTCTTGGCGTTCCTTACAACAAGACTGAGGTAGGTCCCTAGGGTAGACTTGGCCTGGCTTGTTCCAGAGTCCATGGTCCAGGAAGTTGTGAGAAGAAAAAATGCTACAGTGAGATACTGTGAGGAGCAGATTTCTATATTTTTCACAGTGCTCATAGATGCTGATGGACCAGCCAAACAGAGAGGTACTAAAATACCCACATACAAGATGAAGTTTTCCTTAGAGGTTAGGCCTGCAAAAAAATAAGAGTGATAATTTAAAAATCTAGTTGCCTTACACTCACAGCCTATGTGCAATATACCCCCTTCCCAACCCCCAGGTCCTTTCAGAACTCAGGACTTGTGTTTTGTGAGCCATTAGAACTGTGACTGACTGGTTCCCCCCAGATGGGCTGGTTAATATGGTCTGTGGTAGCCATAGAGGAAAACAGGTACAGTTTGGTATCTTCAGCACCAATCACTTGTGGGATTTGCTTTTGGACCTTCACTCAGGACTTCAAAATCCCCTCTTCAGGTCTGTTGGGCAATAGCTGTACTGCCAGATGCATAAATACTGAAGAAGAGATCACCAGCTGCAGGCATTTGTGGTACGGAAGTGCTCCACTACATGGTGGCATGGAAGCATTCATCTGCTGGCTTTCTCCCTCCCTTTGCAAATCACTCCAGAAAGAGAATTTATGCATCCTCCTCCCTGAGGAAGAATACTGACACAAGGTTACAGGAGTTGCACTTACTTTGTGCACGTTATACCTCGAGTCCTGGGGGCAGTTTCGGGTGCCACAGTAAAGGAGAGATCTAAAGCTCTTAGAGACCTACAAAACTGTTAGGTGGGGTACAAAGATGGTGAAGGGCCTAAAGGGGAAGCTGTAGGAGCTGCAGCTCAGGGCACTTGGCTTGTTCAGCTGGAGAAGTGAGACTGAGGTCAGACCTCACCAGGGCCTGCAACTTTCTCATGAGGGGCAGCTCCGATCTCTACTCTCTGTGATCAGCGACAGGACCCAAGGGAATGGCTGGGGCTCTGTCAGGGGAGGGTTAGATAGGAAAAGTTTCTTCCCCCACAGACTGGTCAGGCACTGCCCAGGCTCCCCAGGGAATGGTCACAGCCCCAAGGCTGCCAGAGCTCCAGGAGTGTTTGGACAACGCTCTCAGGCACAGGGTGGGATTGTGGGGGTGTCCTGTGCAGAGCCAGGAGCTGGACCTCAATGATCCTTGTGTGTCCCTTCCAACTCAGGAGATTCCATGGTGCAGGGATATGACGCAGCCTTCACACATGTATCCTGCACAGGGTGTATACCAGGCCACACGAGAGTGTGGGTTATAAAATGTATTACAATGTACATGAAAACACAGGATTCAACTTTCCAGACATTACTTAACTTTGATATGTTATTACGTTTTATTGGTAAGAAGCTTACTATCTTCTTTTTTTTGTCTGTGAAATAACCACAATATCAGCCTGACAGTGATAAATGTGTTGCTTTCTTGCTGCCAAATTGAGAGTTCTGAGAGTCTGCAAACTGAACTCAGAATGTTATTACAGAGAATCAATATGTGTGGCCCCAGCTCTGATCTTCAGAACAGATAACTGTCAAAGCCTGCATTTCATTTCCTTCCAAATATTAGGGTATTTTAGAGTGATCTTTGTAACAGATTACATTGCTGTAAACATCACTGGGTAAAATAAATGAGTCATTCTTTAACTTCACCATTCTTTGTTATTTTTGTGATACTATCTAGAGTGACTGCCTTCAACCCTAAACTTTTATCCAGAAACATCGTAGACTTGCACAAATAACTTCAGCATTAGCTAAGTACATTTTCAGGGCCAAAATCACCAAACTTTTCGTTCTTAGCCAAGTAGGGAGCTTAAGAGCATTCCCTAAATTTTTTCCACGAACAATGACTCGGAGTTCCTCTAAAATTACTTTCTGAGTAGTGCAACAGCCTCAGCTAATATAATCCACCAGGGGGTTTCACAGGAAAATTAGCAGCCTTTTAGGTTATAATTAGGACCTTGCATTCAGCTGAATGTAGGGTGTGCTCCCACCTGTTAAGCCCTGACACAGTAACCATTCGGAAAAATAAAGGGCAGCTGCTGAATAATTTCCTCTCTGGGCCGTACAGCAGCACTATGAGGGTAAAGGAAGACTTTCTGTTGATTGAAGGAGGGCTAACTTTAGATTAGATATTAGGAGGAAATTCTTTGCTATGAGGAGGGTGAGATACTGCACAGGTTGCCCAGAGAGGCTGTGGACTCCTCATCCCTGGAAGTGTTCAAGGCCAGACTGAATGTCCCTGAGTAACCTGGTCCAGTGGAAGGTGTCCCATGGCCCCTCCCAAACCAAACCCTTCTGTGATATTTGCTGAAAGAGCCACAGAGTAGGACGCAAGAGAGCCAGGAAGTTTCTGGAGCGCACTAATGGTAACTCCCTGATACAGGTGATTGAGGAATCAAGAGGAGGGAGTTCTTTGCTGAACCTGGCACTTATAGACAAGAAAAACTGGTCTGGAGTGTGAAGGCTGGGTCAGCCTTGGATTTGGGGATCATGCAGTGGAGGTAAGGATTCTGGGAGGAGGGAACTGCGCAGATAGCAGCCTCTGAACCCCAGAGCAGGTTCCCAGGTTTCAGCAGAGTGGGCTTTGGCCTGTTCAGGAACTGCTGAAATAAGAACCATGTAGAAGATGGTTCTGGAGAGGAGTTCAGGAGATTTCAAAGTTTTACCTTCTCCAAGCTAAAAAATGTACAGAAAATCAGATGAGAATGGAAGAAAGCCTAAATGGATAATCAAGGAGCTTCTGGCTCAACTCTAATATTAAAAAAAAGTATACAGAAGGTTAAAGAAGGGATAAGTGACCTCACAAGAATATAGAGAAGCTGTTCAACATGCAGGCAATTACAGGATAAGAAAGCCAAAGCTCAACTGGAGTGGAATGTAATGAAGGGTGGGAAATGCAGTTTATATTGGCAGCAAGAGGAAGAGTAAACTGAGGGCCCGTTGCTGAATGACACAGGGGAGGTGGTGACAAAGAGCAAGGTGGTAAGAATGAGGATCTACAGAACCAGAGCTCATTAGATTCACCGCAGTCCCTGGGAGGATGAAGAGCAAATAACCCTGTAAGACATTTTGAACCATGTGAAGGACAAAAAAGTGATTGTGAGTGGTGAGCATGGTTTTATGAAGGGGAGACCAGGTTTGAACAGCCTGATGTCTTTCTGCAATTGCATCACGGGGTCATTGGATGGGGGAAGAATGGTGGATTTTGTTTACCCTGAGTAAGGCTTTCAGTGCTTAATCCCGTAATACTCCTACAGACAAATGGATGGATTATGGCCTAGGTAAGTGGATAGTGACGTGAACTGAGAACCAGGTAATCTGCCAGACTTGAAGGATTGTGACTAGAGGTAGGAAGTTCTACTGGAGACCAGTTAGCCCTAAAAGGAGATGCTTGGAGTGCTTGTAGAGCTTACCCTAGAGAAGAGAAGAATCGGGGGGAATTAAAAATCAATCAAATAGCTGGAAGGGTAGGAAAGAGGAAGTAAAGCAAACAGACAGACTCTCCAACAGGACAGCAGGCAGGAATGAAAATATATTAAATCCAGATCTAAACATAAAGAAAAAGCTTTCATGCTCTAGAGGTAGTTGACCACTGGTCACCCAGAGACATTGCAGGGTCTCCATTCCTGGATGTATTCAAAACTCTGAGAATCTGAGCAAGCTTCTCTGACTTGCCCAGGATTTGGGGGCTGGAGGGAGTGGGTGTGATGTGGTGATGATCTCCAGAGCGTCCATTCAAACCTCCATCATTCTTTGGCTCTGTGAATGGTAGGAAAACTGGTTCTTGATAAAGGTGCTTTACAGTGAGCTCCTAGGACAAAATGGCAAGACTGGAGTCAAAGAAAGAATCAGTCACAGTTAGATAATATACTATTTGTGCATTTTCAGGTAGAAGATGGGAATTCGTGTTTTGCTGGAAGTGGTTTATTATGCCTCTATGGTTAGTTGACCAAAAGATATTAGGAGTAGGCTGATACATGTAATTTGATGAAGCTGAATGAATTAAAACATGCTCTACACTGTATCTTTTTAGTTCATGTATTAGATTTCGAAGTCAGGTCTTCCCCTTTGCAAGCTTTTCATGCTGTATATACCCTAATCATTAACTTTCTAATTTAACATTGTGCAGTACGGTGTCAAATTGGTTTTCTGTCCACAGCTTCCCTCTGTGATATGTTACCACTGTGAAAAATTCTGTCAGATTTGATGGGAATAATCTCCCATGTGTGAATCCCACTGAGTCAAGCTCTCCTTAATTAAATCATAACAGTCCAGCTGGCCTGCTGCATCTCGACTTTAAGGTGTCCTCTGTTACCCTTTCTGCTTTTTTTTGGTTTTGTATTTTCCTCAGTACCAAAGACACATATTACACATGAATCTTTCTAAACATGTCCTTGCTTCCAGAAGTGTGCTGAATACTTATACTAATATTGGCCCATTTTTGGTACTTGCCTCAGGATGCTGCAAAAGAGGTTTTCTCATTTTCCACACTTGCTTAATCTTCAAATGCTCTAATTTTTTCCTTTTATTATCTTCTTTTTTCCTTTCTTTTTAAGTACCAGATCTGGCAAGATTCCAGTTCCCTTCAGCAAGTTTTGTTTTCTAAAATAATAACAGCTGTTCCTGGGAAAAGTGGTTTTCTTTAATGAGTCAATTTTTTCAGTCATTCCCATGAGTGTTCTTGTTTCTCGTGTGGCTGAAATGATGTTGCCAGTTGTGCTGATATCATGATTACTACTCAGCAGTCACAGGCCATGTGCTCTTTGTCAAAACCTTATGCAACCTGGTCAAAAACAAACCTGTTCAAAACCATTATAGGCTTGCTGGTGACAAAAACAAGGTGGTCAGGTAAACCTGGTTTGCATTATGATGATCACTTCACAAAAGACACATATAACACAAGGTGTGACTACAAGGCAGAGATAAAATTTCATAATTTTTACTCATGCCTTTCCTTCTCATTGTACAGCTGGATGAATTTAAACCTAGAATTTTAATATTAGGTATTTGTTTCAGTAATTACAGCAATTCCCCTTAAATTTTAGGTGCTCCCCTGTAAATTTTTAATTTTTCTAATAATAACATGTAGCTGGAGAAAAGGTGTTAGAAGGCAAATGATCGAGTAGGTCAAGAAGACTGATTGTTTTCTTTTATGGTCTGTATTTCACTCCAGAATACTCACAAAAAAACCTGCTATGATCAATTTTAGAATGTGTTTTTATATGGAGATTGTTTGGACTTGCAGGGATCTGTATGGAAATAAACCCCAACAGTTCCTTAGCATTCAGTTTACATCTTCCTCCAAGTCACTTCGTGCACATGCTTAGTTCTGCACCCCTGTGCCTCTGCTGCTTCTTGCTTCAGTGTTGGCACACTTTTGATTTTTGCAGACTTGTATCTCACTTTCTCGTCTCTTTCTCCCTAAGCTATACATTCTAAACTCTTTTGCCTCACATTTAATTTCCTTCAAGACTTTCCTCGGTTGATAATATTTCTTTGGTCTGGCTTCGTTTATGAACATGTTGCATTCGAGCTCTCCTGTGTGATGTGGCCGTCCGGATATTACAGAAATAGAGAGGATACAAATCAGCTGGGATTACACATGGACCGAGGAACTGGAGTTAATTAAAAGTGTAACAAAAGCTTCATAACTGCTGTTTAGAAAATAGGAAGCTTTCTGGAGAATCATTGTACCAAACAGAGGAGTGTATTTGAACTCCTTGTATTTTTAATTTAGAGTAGATGGATTAAAGAAATACACAAACAAAGCAGCAAGCAGTGATGTAAAAAAATTGCCAAAGTGCACAAGTGACTTGCAGAGTAGATTGCCTTTTACCTTAGATTACACCGGGTAAAACCGTGGTGACAGCCCAGATGAGATGCTGCTTTTCAGGATACTTCAGAGATAAGCAGATAATATAATCTATTATATTATCTATAATTTACTATATTAGATCTATCTATAATCTATTATATTATCATAATTATATTATGTTATGTAATGTTAATATATTGTTTCAGAGATAATCAAAAATGCTCCCCAAAATCAATATTTACAGAGCTGGTACAATAAATAGTTGTGTTGCCTTAACTAGAAATAACGATTATATGAATTCTATCTTACACTGAAAAATGGCTTAGTAATTTGCATTTCCTTTGGACTAGAAAAAACAGCAACTATTTGCAGAGGTAGTTACGTTATGGTAGAAGAATTTGCCCAAAACTCTTGTTCTGGAGTTAATGCCTTGTAGACCTAGATAAGTACAAACACAGAATACGGCCATTTGGACAAACAGCTGAAATTCCAAGTAGTAACTAACAACATTTGAGGTGTATCTATCTTTAGTATTGTATTTCCCCCATTCTGAGTTATCACATCTCGGAGTGCCTTTTAGCTCAAGAAATGTGACTTCAAAAGCTTTATGCAAGGAAGTTTATCCTGAGGGGTGCTGGTTTTGCCTCACATTCTCCTTGTGAACCACTCTGGGGTTTTTGCCTGAGACATCCTCTTTTCCAGCTTCATATCCAAAGGTCTGTTACCTTCATTGTCTGCTCTTTCACACCTTCCGGAACATTTCATCTGCAAATATAATTAATTTATGTTATTAGATTCTATCAGGCCATGCTGGAACAGTAAAGCAGTCACTGTGTTGTCCTCTTGCCTTTTCAGAAACAGAGGAACCTTCAGAGTATAGGGTGTGGAAGATGGATTCTTCCAGGCTGTAAATGCAGGATTTAAGAATCCCTTGTTTGCTGTCTGAACACAGATCAAGTATGTTCCTAATATAAGCAGGAAGTATGTTCTCTCTTGCCAGGAAACACCATTTCTGTTTGAAGTCAGACACTTTGCAGGACAGGTGCCAGAGGAAGATAATATTTAACACATCCTATCCATTTTCATCTTTTTACAGATTATAATTTCAGAATGCACAATGGCAGAGAGGCGAGGAGCTGGGCACAGCCGTTGTTGAGGCCAACATCTGGCCCTGCAGATGCATCTTCATTAACACTTCAGTTCACATTTGTGGTACTGAAAAGGCAGAGCAGAGCAGGCTCTGCAGACCTCAGCAGAGAAAATAAACAGCAGAACCAACAGCTGCAGAATCAGCTATATTTATATCTACTTTTCAGAAGACAATTGGAATTGATAAGTGGTATTTCCAAACTGACAGAATACAAAGAAAACCACAGCAGCTTATTCTGCTTGGTACACATGTGTGCGGTCCCTGAGGGGTCACACAGAGATCAGTCTGTTACTGGAAAGAATCCTGTGGGAAATGGACTCACAGGAAGCAGCAGCTGATGCTCACATATGTCTTGAGCAGAAGGAAAGGGACTTCTGAGTGTTTCCAAAGGTATGAAATCTGAACTTTGTTTTATCTTTGCTGTTCCAGTAACTTGTGAGAAAATCTCCAGTTCTCTATCTCTGCTAGGGGCACAAAGCAGAGTAAAAGCTGAATTTGGTTCATTCTACTGGTTAAAAATGTATTTTCTGGGGAATCTGCACATTAATTAATAGATTAGATGATTTTTGAAAGTCAACAATTATGTGGAATTTGGGAATCAAAGGTGGAGAGGCTAAATACAGAAGAAAGATTTGTCCTGGAGCACATTAGATCCAATGGATATATTTCACAGGTACAGGATGTATTTTGTGATCATTTAATCTGCTCTGTGCATATTCACGTGCACTTCTCCCTGCAAGAAGACCACTGGCTCATGATAGAATGTGAACCACCTTTAGAAAGACCCCACCTATTTATTTAAAGATATCAGATGAGAGGTAACATGGCATATGCCTTGGCCTTGTCCTTTTGATGTTATAAATCCTGTTTTGTTTCTGTTTTCATTTCTTTAAACTGCTGGATAATAACAGGGGTGTGTCATATGTTCTTGCTGGGTTGAAGAGACGTCTAACAGATTTCTGCTCATCAGACTCTGACCAAACCACCTGTAAGTTCCCAGTGGTAGGTTAGAGACTGTAGTTCCTTCGGTTTCTGCCCTGTTCTCCAGACCAGTTATTGCTCTCACTGTTCCTCTGTGAGCCAGTGACAGTTTTGAAGGGCACACGTGGAGGCTGAGTCGCAATAGCTACAAGGAAATGCTGTTTTTCTCTTCAGTGCTCTTCTGTTATCGCGTATCCTGTCATCCTTCCCAGTGGTGTCCAAGAGGTTGCCTACAGAAATTTCCCGTCTGTCCAGAGCCGCTGGTCTCTGGAGCTTTGTCCAGAGCCAGGTCTCCGCATGTGAGTATTGTTCTTCTAGGAATAGGAATAACATTGGGCTTTTTTGTATTAAAAATGCCTTGGTGTGAAATGCTCGGCATGGCACAGCTCTGTGATCTGCTCACGGGCTTTCTTGTTTATCACATCTCAATGTTTATGTAATCTGAAAACTTTCCAGGAACAAATGTGTGTTTACACTCTCATTATGTCTCTGTATCATTGTAAAATAAGATTATATGTATGTAATAGAACAGTATTTATAGGACATTACGAGTCTCATTGCAATTATTTGATGCATCCACATTAATTGCAGTGAGGCTATCAACTTGACAGATTCAGTTTGATTCAGTATATGCCATTCTGATTTTTCATGGTGCTCTTGTTGATTTTTTTATCTGAATGTTTGAGGCACAAAGCCAGAAGTCTAAAAAAGTCTGATTATATTATATCAGCAATAGTCTCCATTATGATTCCTATTTGTAATCTTGTCAGAGAAAGATGTCAAATCTCTTTGGCATAATCTGCTTTCCATTAAGCCGCAGTCTCCTCATTAGGCTTGTGATGAGTTTAAGCTGTTGCCACACAATGAGAGGAATATCTAAAACAACGTAACAAATAAGATATGGTTCAGTAGGAATTGGGGGGTTGGCGTCTTTGCTTCTGCTTCCTGATGGCTGGAAGCACTTGCTTCCCCTTGCTTGAGACACTCCCTTGTGACGTTTGCCTTTGTGTCCAAGTCCAATAGCTGTGTTTTGGAAATCGTAGAATGGCCTGGGCTTGAAGGGACCTTAAAGATCTTCTTTAAGGGAAGGGACACCTCCACCAGACCAGGTTGCTCAGAGTTCCAGCCAGCCTGGCCTTAAACACTTTCAGGGATGGGGCATCCAGATAATAACCAAACAAACAGCTAAATAATAAATCAATAAACAGATAAATTAACCTGATCGGTTTCATTATTATAATTTACCTACCGGTTGACAGTCTTTACCATACACAACAGTAAATGGAACCTCCGTAGAGGGCTGGAAGATGTAACAGATCCTCTGCTGTAGGCCTGTGTCCCTCTGGCACTGAAGACAAGACCAGGCATCCTACCTGCTGTGTGTATGTACGTGAGGTACATCATGCTGGATTTCAGCTTGAATAGCACCAGGGACCTCTCTTTAAGCACCGAGTGTTACTCAGTGTGCTTGCTCTGTAAATTATGCCCCAGCAGTGCCTTGAAGATCCAAGTCACCACAGCATGCCTAAGGTGACATGTTGAAGTCACCATTCCGTTGGCAACTGAATCTCCCAGCTTCCACCAAGTTGTCCCTGCCCTTCTGATGACCTGGCAGCATCCACGGGAATAAGCACTGATCTGGGACCCTCTAGGAAGCAGGGTAAGGACCAGGCCAGCTGAGCCTCCTGGCGTTTTTCTATGCAGAATCTCCTTCAGAACTCCGATTGTGGTGATGCAATTCCATAATACTTGGAGCAGAGGGACCTTCCAGCAGTGGTAAAAAGGCAGAAGCAGAGCAATGGTAAATTTGTGGCTGGATTTCTGAGTAGAGATTATAGGGATCTGTGACAAGAGCCAGGAAATCTCTAAGGCACTGGCAGGACAAGAGCAGTAGAGGCAAGGTCAGGGTGATCTCAGCATTGATGCACTCGCCTCCTGAATAATTAAAAATTATGGATAAACATTCCATGGAGCCAAAAGGGAAAGAACCCACAATATGGGGTGCTTTCCCTGTGAAATATGCAGTCTTTGCCAGCAGGGCTTTCTTAGTACGTTCATGCATATTTTTCCAAAGAATGGTGATCATTTCAGGCCCAACCACCAAAATATCATGTTTAAACTGACACACTTCTATAACATTTTTAAAAATAATTAATCACTGTCTTAACTGTTCTACTCATTCGGATAACACAAGTAACAAGAAACTTTATCTACTTTTTGTTTCTTTCTAAGTCCTAAGAAGATAAAGGGTCCTAAGAATTTAGGAAATTTACAGCTCATTAAAAAAAAAAAAAAAAACCAAAACAAAAAACCAGCTATTTCCAGTTTCTCTAAAAAGTATGTAGGAAAAATCTTATGCGAATATATTTGTGTGTATTCTGCCATGATTAGAGGATATGTAATTAGAGCATGTATGTGCATACAGGGAATTTTGCAATGTTAATTTATAAAGTTTCAGAATAGACTTAGGGATTTGTTGCCATGGGACAAGAAACCAGCACCTGCAGCCCTCTGAAATGTCCTCAGTGTCTCTCACCATTTCACTGACAGGAGAATACCTTTCCAAGCTTGATTTCACTCTGTATAATCTCGCACATTTTTATATCAGAGGCAAGTGCAAATATCTGTCCAATAGGAAGGATTTCTTCTCATCTCTCTCTCCCTCTAATTTGATGTGAAACTTCAAATGATGCATGAAGATCTTTTGTTAAAACAGTGTTTGGGCTTTTGAAAGAAATACATTTGACCATTCTTATTGAATCTTTTTATTTTGGGTACTCAGGTGGATTGGCAGTTACACCAGCTTGAGGGTTGCTTTTGTTAGGTGCTATTCTTGGGCAGTCAGGGGAAGGTTTTCTGATTTTACCATTTGCTGTGAGCTCAGAAGAGTTTATTCTCAGGGGAAGCTTTAGTTGTTTGATTGATCCACCTATGGGAAAAACAGTTCTGACGATAACTTGCATTTCCTTCTTATTTGTCTTGAGGACCCATTGCTTGTTGTCTGCCTGGCATTGATAATGTGCTCTCTCTGCTGGACAACACTTCATTAATCATTACCTTAGTAAAAAACGAAGCTCTCTGCAAAGCTTTAGAAGCTTTATAAATATCCTGCAACACATGCAGGGGACTGCATTACGTTATGCATCTTCCATTCAGGAATTCGTTAAGTAGATTGTACTTACTGCTATTGACCTCTGTGATGGGGTTGTGGATCTCTGACAAAATTTATGTCCAGCTTCGTGACAGCTGCTCCGATGTGCCATACACAGCATATGCATTGTGGTAATGTTACAGCTAGATTTCAAATTACAAATTGACAACAGATGGATGGCTTCTGTATAAGAGCAGAAAGCAGTAGCATGTTTGAGAAGATGGTATCTCTTTCCTAAAATATTTGTCTGTTCTTAAAGGCAGTGTAAATCTGAAGCTGTTGAACAGAGGCTGTCAGTAATACCAGATTTGTGTGGGTCTCTCTCATAAATTCTTCTCCTGTCGACTACAAACAAACCTATTTTTTGTTGTTGTTGGTTTGAAATTGAATAAGTTTGTCAGTCTCATCACAGAGCTCTAATCTACCTCTTATTGCTGGTACCAGGCCTCACTGGTTTTCTCCTTTGCGACACCCTGGACCAGTTTGGCTATTTCCTGGTGGAAGCTGTGTTTTCATCCAGCTGTGTCTCACTGCTCCAAAGCTGCTGAGCATCTGAGCCATCATTCTGAATACTACCTAAATTAAAACAAGTATTATCATATTTGCTTTTGTTGTTGTCGCTGTTGTTGTAGCTCACTTTTAGGCAGGACTGCCTCTAAGAAAATTTTTGCTGTGTCTGGTGATGCTGGACCTTAATCATCTGTGCAATTCAACAGCTGTCTTGATGTTTCTGATGTTTTGCTTGTGAGGCACGTGCATAAATAAGTAAAGGTTATGTACAAGGCAAGAACACGTGTTTATTCTGTTAATCTTAAAGGTTTTGCCAAAGATCCTCTGATGCCTTTTATGTGCATTTAGTAGGAAGTGGAAGCCACTTGGTTTAGCATTTAAATGTAAATAGCTCATACTCCATCTACTGCACAGCAATGTAGTGAACATTTATCTGTTCCTGGCACTGTGTCCAGCACCCCAGTTTTACCCTCAGAATGGCAGATGTTTTGTGTATTGGGCACAGAGCGTTTTTTCCCCGTATGTTCCAAAGAATACTCACTTGAGTTTGGGATTAAAAAGTTCAATTCAAGGGGCTTATTCACCCAGGCAGCCCATAGTAATTCTTAACCTCTCTGAGAATCATCTATGACTTTGTGCTGGGTTTGGGGGCTTTTATTTTTTTGAGTATTTCTTTCTTTAGCTGCCTTGATAAATAAATCAAGAAATAGAATGAGGTAAATGGAAGAAAACAATGAGGAAGAAAAGAGACAAAAGAGACACTGATTTGGTTGTTAACTGCCACTTGCTAATGAGTATAATGCATGTTTTGAGAGGAAGGCTAAGAATCACTCGAGTCCTGTGCTGAAGTTGCTATCATCAGATATCCAGAGGTGATACCTTCTTCAGGTATCATTTTTAGAAGAAGAAAAAAAGCAGATGAGCTGTTTTGCTTGTACCTTAGGGATTTAAATGGGAGATTTACAGTAGTGCAGGATATGCTTGCTTCTTGAAAGGTTTTTTAAATCACTGAATCAGTCATGGACAAACCTGGTAATTTTACTTTAAACTAAGGCGTGTGATGAGCAATATAATCTGTATGTATTCCTGACAACTGCCTCTCTTAAGAGGTGCCTCTATCCCCTTTCTTTGTCTTCTGTAAAGATTAAAACAGAAGACAAGCATGTAATAATGAAAGGGGACACAATTCTTTAAGCATGTTTTAAATGGTACAAATACTTTCTGCATTAGAGACTCTGGCTTGACAGGGAAGCAAGTTAGGAGATTATTTTGCTGCTGCTGCCTCCTACAACAATCCCAGATTCCCAGGGTTTAAGCTGGCTGCTGTCCTCACTTGCCCTGTAGTCCCAGTGCTGGGAGAAACCAGCACACTGCTCGATACTGCTGCAATTTTGGTTTTGTTCAGTGGCAAGGGCAGAAAGCCAACGTTAGGGACCCCAAGGGATAAAGTGATGCCCATGGTTGCTCCATGACCTATATCCCCTCCCAAGCCCCGCTCAATCCAGGATTCTGGATCGCCCCTCACGATCTCACTGCTTCACTAATGACCTCACATCTCCCCCTTCTCCCCAGCCTCCTGCTTTGAGTCTGAGTCCCTCCATCTGAAATGGTTTCCCTGGATCTGAGTGTGTGCTCCTTTTCCCCGTGCAGAGAGCAGCACGACAGAACCCAGATCTTGTGGACAAGGGGATGGATGGATGGATGGATGGATGGATGGATGGATGGATGGATGGATGGATGGGTAGGTAGATAACTAAATGTATGGATCGATAGGTAGATGTATAAATTGAGATGATAGATAGATAGATAGATAGATAGATAGATAGATAGATAGATAGATAGATAAATAGATAAAGGGACCTGCCTCTCTCCGGGGGATTGTCCCTTCCCTAGACAGCCCCGGGATGCTGCCGAGCCCTGGTGTTCCCGGTCCAGCCCCGCCGCTCCTTCCCGTGGCTTGCATATTCGCCGCTCAGTTTTACCTTTGTGGCGGCTGCTCTCTGGTGGAAAAATGTGGGAATTGCAGCAGCCGTATTCGACCCTGCCGCTTCTACTGCTCCCCGGACAAGGACCGACTTCCTGCTGGTCAATAACCTGCATTTAAATGATCCCAAGGCGCGTCCAAGTCTCATCTGGTCAAGCCTGACCAAAAAAAGTGATAATAGTTTTATATATGACAGATACACAGGGACTACGGGCTGTTTTCTATTAGCCCTCCCCATCATTGATGCAATCCAGGGGTTTTCATACAAAAATACTTTTTTTCCCCCCTTCCAAATTTATGAACTTGACAGTGGAGGTATCATGACATCAGGGTTGTGCTGCACCTATCCAGACATAAACTCTTTGGAAAGTAAATTAGCTGCCATGCACTTTCATGACACCTGCTAAATCTGTTGGGTTTGTATCTGTTTACTTTGTAATTTTTTTCTATGAACAGTGTTTGTGCATCTGTCTTGAAATTGGTTTTCAGTTTGTCTTTGCCAGTGTGTCCCCTCCTTCGGAAAATGGGACACAGATGTGAGTACCTGTGTGTTGCCTAAACAGTGAATAAACTCTTTCTGGATTTCTCCCTACAGAACGGACGTTTTCTTTTCTCTAAGTCTCTTTTTTTCTGTAAGTCTCTTTCTCTCAGAGTATCAACATGCGGTTGGTCAAAAGCACTGAGCATGTCAAAGCATCATCCAACAGGAAGCTTTACACAGCTCAGAATTGTCAAGATACAGAAGTATTTAAAAATAAAAGAAAATGCAAGATACAAAGGTATATAGGATAACAAGAGTATAAATTTCACTGCTTTGTGTGAATGATGACCCAGGTAGTCCAATAGTCACCCTGTAGTCTGGGAGATGCTTTAGTTGTGTCAGAGGTCCAAGGGCCATCCTGTGATCCCAAAGGGTGCCTGGTTTGCAGCTGCTCCTGGAGTCATATGGGAGAAAGTGACCTGCAGCTGAGGACAAAGGAAGTTAAACAGAGGGCCCCAAACTCCTTTGCTTTCCCAAGTATCCTCCCAAAGAAGGACATCTCTGCTGTTTCAGTAGAACATAAACCAGATTTCTCTTATGCTGGGGTTACACAGCTCTCACCATTTAGCTGGATTTGGTTTAGAAATAGTGTTGGCCACTTATTTAACTGCTGAACTGTGTCTTCAGAAGCACTAGACATGAATTGGGGGGTGATCCCTCATGCTGGTGCATCTCTGTTCACTTGTGCCATGAGTAAACAAAATAACTCCCTTGATTGCTGTTGTCTTAGAAAACCTCAGTTCAGAACCTCTGCTTTCCTTCCAGGCAGTGACCACGCTGTCCACAAAGTTGTGCTTAAACCCCTTCTCCATTGACCTTCCCTTTAGGCAGCACTGGGCCACGTGTTCCCAGAGCTGATTGCATTATGTTCATCCCCTTCCAAGGGTTACAGGATTTGGAACCTGGCTTGCAAAAGGGCCAAACCTGGCATCAGGAGGCAGAAGGTTGGGTGCTGGGCTCTCCATCCCATTACACTGGCTGAGACAGTAGGGTTCCTTTTGGTTTGCTGCTACCTTCTGATGATTTTTTTGCTCCCCCATTGCAAAGAAAGGCATTCTGAGGAAGAAAGGTGGAAGTGAGGAAATCTAGGTCTTAAGCCAGACACTGAGAATTGGACAAAGAGAGGTACAAGCCTTAAGGGTCATATATACACTTTCTTCCTCCTAACTCGTTTGTTTCTTCCTTCTTTGTGTCTCTTTTGGCTCCCTTCTGTCCATGCATCTGTTTCAACTTCAAACTGCATCTGCTGCCCTTCCTGCTTCTCCACAGAATTCCCTATACCCTTTTTACTCTGGTTGATTGGACCCCACCTTCTCTTTACTAATGACCGTTGTGATTCTCTTCTTACAGGTGGCACATCAACAAGCCCTTCCTAAGTTGTTCTCAGGATGGATCCTACAGGTGTTACTTTGTCCTTACCCTGCTTGGTCAGCCTTGTCAACTGAACAGCTTCATGCTTGTCCCCTCTTGGTCCCTCCTGCATGGCATCTTTCCCTCCTCTAATCATTGCTCTCCCTCCTTCTGCTCTCCCCTTCTCTGCTTAACTTTCAAATCTGCTTTTCAGCTGAATCTCTGTTTTCTTTCTCAGATGACCAGACAGATTTCCAAAATTGGCCTGTTCAAGGCCAACCTCTTCCCATATCCATTCCTTCCTGACCTGTCCTTTTAAAACAAAATGTGTGATTTTTCTGCTCAGGACAGCATATAGTCTGCCTAGTTCTTACTTTCTGATTATAATGTTCAATCGTTTAACTTCAAACTGTTCTAATTTCTATCTTCAGGTGGCCAGTCATAGAAATATTTCTTCACAAGCCTGGAGATTCTTGCCCTTATTCATGGATGCCTGTGCGGTTCTTCCATCCCTGAAATATCTTTTTCAAGGCTTTCCAAATGTCACTGAGAAAATCATCTTATTCTCTGATGCTTTGTGAAAAGCACAGAAAAGCCAAGGCTATTTATCCAGTGAACTTGAATTACCTGACACCCTTGTGCTGCTTGACTGTTGAACATGTGACTTCCCATTTGAATCTGTCTCCTCTCAGACAACCGTAACAGCCACTGCAGGAAACTGTGTAAGGAGTCATCAAGAAATTGAACAGAAGAACATGAAAAAAAAATCTCAGTAGATGATACTTCCCCCACAAAACACATCAACATACAGCTACAAATTAAAAACATTATTTGCTGGCCATTTGAGACCTCAGGACAAAAAAAACCCACCGCATGGGTTTAGAGATTTGTGAGGAAAATTTCTGCATATTTGACCTAGGAGTGAGGTTGAAGGTGGAAAAGTTGGATCCCACTAAACACAAAGTTTACAAAGATGAAAACGCTTACTTGCCTTCAAAAGGCATTTGGGGCAGCAAAGTGTTGAAGCTCAGGGGATTTATTTCCAAACAAGAAGTGCTGAGATTGTCGTGGCTACAGAGGAGAGAGAGAATTCGTTGCCTTCGAAGGATGGAGAAGATCTAAGCAAACACAGAATCACAGACTGGTTTGGATTGGAGAGGATCTTCAAGATCATCTTGCTCCAATCTTCTGCCAAGCGCAGGGACACCTTCCACTAGCCCAGGTTGCTCCAAGCCCTGTCCAACCTGGCCTTGGACACTTCCAGGGATCCAGGAGCAGCCACAGGTTCTCTGGGCACCCTGTGCCAGGGCCTCCCCACCCTCACAGTAAAGAACTTCTTGTTAATGTCTAATCTAAACCTGCTCTCTGACAGTCTGGATCTTCTGTCTGGAATTGTCTTTGGAGACTGGAGAATGCCGAATGTCTTTGAGAAGATACATGAACTCAGACTTCTGAAGCAGCGACTTTTCCCCTGTTCTTTGGAGCTGGAAGATACACGGGGAGGTTTTAGAGTAGATGGCCTCATGAACTGATGTCATTAAAAAGGAAGTACTGCTGCCTAGGAAGAAACATGTTCTCCATTGTGTCTGAGGAGCAGCAGCAGCAGCATTTCTGCCTCAGCCAACACACTGAAGTCCTGACTGTAAAGGAATCCCTGATCCAAGGGGCCATCTGTCCACACAGCAATACCTGCAGGCTCATCTTTAAGTTATTCTTTGGAAATCTATTGCAGCTGATCCAAGGGGCAGCAGAAGTTCATGCTGCTAATAATACTGTATTGGTTCTTGACTGTGGAATACTTTAGGAGAGGACATACAACTGTTGGAGATCTCCTTCTGAAATAGAAAGTATTCAGAAATCACCCTCCCGCACAGAGCCTGTGCTTGAAAACGCCTTTATTGTCTGACTTCTGGAAAATGTAGTGCACAGCACATGAGCAGTGTTTGCTACGTTTGCCCACGCCTTTGTTGGGCACACTTGACGGAAGGTTCGAGTAGGACGTTTCACGTTTGCCTGGATGATTGATGCTCAATCAAAGGTCTCAATAAATGCTAAGGAAGCGCGTTATTGTGCCAAAGACTCCTGGTGGGAAATATATTGCAGAATTTGTCCTTGCGACAGCCGGAAGGTGAGAGAGGAGACTCCTGCCGAGGCTCCGGGCAGACGCTACTGTGCAGTTCCTGCGCTGGGAGCCCGGTGGCGCTGTTGGCCAGCGCTGGGCGCGCGTTACCGCAGCTGGGAGGGAGGAGGGGAGACCAGTCAGCACCAGTATGAGGCTGCGCGGCCGGCACCGGCTGAGAGCCCCGCAGGAACGCCCCGGTTTCGCCGGAATACGCCCTGGTTTAAAGCCTTTCCAAAGGATATGCTGAGAATCGCCTCACCGAGACGTGCCTGTGAAAGCCAAGAGTACAAGACGGAACAGGGAGTGTGAAGGACGGAGAAGGTGTCCCGGGGCCATCCCTGCGGCATTTGGGAGGATTTCACCCCAGGTCTGGGGTGGCTCAGAGTCGGTTGGTTGGTAAGTTACTACCGGGAGAAGTAAATGTTTGCTTTTAACAGAGTGATGGGGAAAGCAGGAGCTGTACGGAATGCAGAGAGAGGGAGGAGACTGGTTCATCTCTCGGAAAATGAGCCTCAGAGCAGGTATCTGTGGTATTTACAGTATAACCGAGAGCCAGAAGGTTAGGAATGATTCTCCCGGCTTCCCTCACGTTTGCATCCAGCTGAGAGCTCCGGGCACAGATTCCGCGGGACGACAGGGAATTCAGGGTGCTGCCTGATTGTTACGGAGACGAAAGAAGAAATCCATCCGGGGAGCTGTCTGGGAATGAGAGGTCGGGAGTGATGGTCCGGCTTTGCACTCAACCATGGAAAACGCTGTGGCTCTGGGAAGTGTCTGTTCTTCTGATCTGCAGGCTCCTCCTAAGCCACTCTATCCTCAGGGTGTGCTGGAGGGGAGTGGACAGTGGCTCCAGGGATGGGGAAGAAGCCTTTGTCCGGGGGACCGCAAAACTGGGCATGGCACCTCTGAAATTTTACTCGGCAGATCTGAATTCCCAGCTGAAAGACCAAGAAGGATTTTGGAAATTGAAATTGCTCGGGCTTCCGAAGTGCGGGCAGAGTTTTCTCTTAGCAACGCTGTGTTCTCAAACACGGGGACATACCAGGAAATGAGCACGATATGTTGCTGTCACGCTTTTCTAGCATGAATCTGTAAATGACAGAGTGAAGAGAACTGTTTTTTTGGTTCTTGGAAAAAAGATGTCATCACTAAAGCAAAAGACGGGGAAACCTTCAATAACGCTGTATGCTCAAGGAGATACATGAATTGTCTGATACATTTATGCACATCTTTCTTATTATGGGTATAGTTCCTTAGTTTGTCCTAAAATACGGTGTGCTTCCATCTGGCAGTATCCAAAATTCTTTTTTTTTTTTTTTATTAATACACGTCCATTTTACTGTTGTGACCCAAGGGAAAACACCAGCATTAGCTCTCCAGTGCTGCACGGTAAGTGACCCCCTTTATTTATCATTTCTCTAAAATCTGAAAGAATATAAACGTCAGTCGAAGAGCAGCATCTTCTGATGAGCAAAGATGCTGTTGCAGCCAAGAGCTCCGTTAAGGATCGCTGTTCTTCCTACACCCTTCGACAGCTGCAGCTGAAGGACCCCACTTCCTTTCTGAAATGATGGGAGCGATGGTAATTGGGTTGCTGCACTCAGGGTAGGAAGTGTCTGTGGAAGCTCTTCCCTGCCTTCTTTCCCCCCCGCTGTGCAGTGGTGACAAAGACTGGGATAAGTAGAAGCAAATACACATTCCTCTCTCGGAGGTGCCGAGAGCCGAACAAAGGGGCACAAAGCCAGTGGATTACAGGTGTCACAGTTATTTTTGTGTGGCAAAAAGAGAGAGAAGCCACTTTCCCAGCACATCTACTGCTGTGGCTTCTCTGTTGGTGATAATGTTGGCAACTGGAGAGCAGGACGTCCCTGGAAGGGAAGAAAGGAGGAGCTACCCTTTGAGGTAAGTTACTGGTTTAGATCTTACCGCGCTTCCAAGTCAAGGGGCGGTAAGAGAAAGCCGCCGAAAATTACTTCGTTCGTGCAAGATCTTTTAGTAGCTAAAGTTTTGGGGAATCCTAAAGTCAATCCTAGTTTTTACTTTCTCTTACTGATATGGTCACGAAGTTTTTATTTTAAAACAAATGACGACATCAGACAATTTCTAGGACTTGACCTCTTGAGTATTGTTTGACAGTGCCTCTCCTTTTAACAAACAAAAATAAGGGGAAAACATCGAGGAAATTAAAGAAAATATGCCAAAACCAAGGGGGGTTTGATACTTTATAACAATAATTTTTTAAGCGTAGTTCCTTTTATAGTAAAATCTGAATTAAAAATGCTCGAACCACGGGTAAATAGTGCGAGCTCTATTTTGTTTTCTCCTTCATATTTTAATTCTCTAAGAGGAAGGTTGGGTTGGGCTCGCAGGTGGCTGTGCACATCCTCAGCAGACCGTGTGCATTCGTCGCAGAAGCAGTCGAGGTGTGAGTCTATCCCCTGGGCCAGCCATGCCCGCCTGACCCCGAGGTTTTTATCCGGTTTCCGGCACGGATCCTGCCTCACAGTACCGGACTGTGCTCAGAACCCCTCGGTATCCCCTTCCACCTCCGTATTCCCACGGTTGTTCCTAACAGGTCTGCTCTTAACATCTCCCTCTTAGCGAGTTTGATTCTGCCTCCAAACTCATAACAGGCCTTGCAAATTCCTGGAGTCCCCTCAAACACCTCGTAATCGATTTGTTCTCTTCTATGACACTTTTTCTGATAATCCGTGAGAATCTTTAGAACATATTTTTTCCTTTATCGTTTACAGAGGTTGAACCTCTGGGCTTTACGCTTCAATTTTTCCTTTAATGGCCCATCAATTAGTGTGATAAGAGCTTTATCTTTGCTGTTGTCTCCGTTAGCTCCTCGTTGGCGTTTGTGTATCGAGGAGTTTAACTTGTGAGCTCCCTCTTTGTTTCCTTGCCCTTTGTATTAACTGGCTGTTGGCCACATATCCTTAGGCAGATACAGGACTTCAAGTTTAACTTCTTTTTCACGAAGAAAAGTGCAAAAATTCGGGCGAGGTGTGATACCCAGTGAGAAAAAAACAGCATTAGGATGATGTGTCCTAGAACAACATTATCATCCTGCTGTGATGGCGAGCTACGGCGGTGGAGAAGCGTTTATTTGGGGACATTTCCTTGTCAGCTCTCTGGCACCAGCTCTCATTTTCAACAGCTTCTCTGACCCGCCACGCTTGCTAATGGTCCTGTACTGATTACCAAGTGGAAAAGAGAAGGAAAATCTCTTTCATGGCAGCAGATCTTGCCATGCCTGCACAACGCAGAGGCAAACAAATAGCTGTGTACGAAGAGTTCATCGTTGCGAGCAGGGATGTGATACCCAGAGCAGCGCTCTACACGCGGGCAGGGATCCCACTTCCTAGAGAGGAGAGCGTTTAAACCGCACCTTTTTTTTTCGCTTTGGCACAGAGCGTGCGAATTTAAGCAGGAAACCCGGAACCAGCAGCGCTGCCCCGAATGAGAGGGAATATTCCCCCTTCTGACGCTGGGTGGGGATGTTGGCCGCGGACCGGCGCGTTCCTCGGTCCGCCCCGGGTGTGCAGGCACAGAGAGAAAAAAAAACCGTGCGAGCTGAGCTGCTCGGAAAGGAGTCGGAGCACTCCGGGGCTTCCAGATTCCCTCACCCCAGGATTGCTGGCCAACATCGCTCTTCTTCGGGCGCTGCTAAACAATGCTGGGAGCCGCCGAGGACGTTGGATGGCTTTTTTGGAGAGTAATGGCGTGTGGGAGACAGAGCGGAGACAGCAAGAGGCAAGTGATCTTGTTTATTCTGTGCGTTTGCGTGTGTCGGAGCGAGGCTGAAACCCTCCGCTACTCTCTGCCGGAGGAAATGGAGAGGGACTCCTTTGTCGCCAATATTGCCAAGGACCTGGGGGTTCCTCTGAGCCAGCTTGCGGCTCGCAAGGCCCGCGTTGTGTCCGAGGGCAACGAGCAGCTTTTCCGGCTCGATCAAAACACCGGAGTCCTAACGGCAGAGGAATCGCTGGACCGAGAGGAGATCTGTCCGCACAGCGATACCTGCACGCTCGTCTTTAAAGTATTCTTTGAAAATCCCTTGCAGCTTATCCGAGGGGAGGTGGAAATTCGTGACATAAACGACAACTCGCCCATGTTCCCGGAGAAGGAGGTGGTTTTAAACATTCTAGAAACAGCATCTCCTGGGTCCCGTTTCCCCCTGGAAAGCGCCCAGGACAAGGACGTGGGCATTAACGGTTTGCAGAACTACAGACTCGGGCCCAATCCTCATTTCTCCCTCGCTATTGGAACAGGGAAAGACGGATTAAAATACGTGGAACTTGTCCTACAGCGCCAGCTCGATCGTGAAGAGCAGGGAGAGCTGAATTTAATTCTCACCGCCACCGACGGGGGGTCGCCACCCAGGTCGGGCACGGCTCAGGTCTGGATCGTGGTGCTGGATGCCAATGACAACATCCCTGTCTTCGAAAGGGAGGTCTACGAGGTGCGCCTGGCTGAGAACAGCCCCCTGGAGCAGCGGGTGGTCAGAGTCGCTGCCGCGGATCCCGACGAAGGGTCCCACGGGGAAGTGCATTATGCCTTTACCCAGACATGGGAGAGATCCCGGCAGCTCTTCCAGCTGAATCCGGCTACCGGTGAAATACGAGTTGCGGGCAACCTGGATTTCGAGGAAGCAAAATACCACAAGATGGTGGTGAAAGCCACGGACGGCGGGGGGCTGTCTGCGCATTGCAAAGTGCAGGTGGAGGTCCTGGATGTGAATGACAATGCCCCGGAGATAGCGCTCACCTCCCTCACCGCCTCCATTCTCGAGGACGCCCCGCCACGCACGGTGGTGGCTCTGTTCGGTGTGCGGGACCTGGACTCGGGGGACAACGGCAGGACGGAGTGTTCCATCGACGGGGACTTGCCATTCAGTCTCACCCCCACTTTTGATAATTACTACGAACTGAGAACAAACGCCGCTCTGGACAGGGAGGGGACGGGGGAGTATAACATCACCATCACAGCCACGGACTGGGGCAAGACGCGGCTGAGCTCCCGGAAAAGCATCTTTGTGCAGATATCGGATGTGAATGACAATCCCCCGGAGTTCACGCAGGAGGTTTACACCATGTCAGTCACGGAGAACAGCAGCCCCATGCTCCGGATCGGCAGCATGAAGGCCACGGACGCCGACGCAGGAAAAAATGCCCGTGTGAACTACGCACTGGTGCGGCAGGAGGGCAAAGAGCAGCCCGAAGTGTCAGTCAACGCTGAAAATGGGGATGTTTATATCCTCCGCCCGCTGGACTACGAGAAGGTGCGCGCCTTCGAGATGACAGTGCGAGCAGCCGACGGCGGACCCCCGCCGCTCAGCGCACAGGCCGTGTTACGCATTGTAGTGCGGGACGAGAACGATAACGCTCCCGTGCTGCTGCACCCGGCCCCCGACAGCAGCGCGGCCGGAGAGCTGGTGCCGCGCTGGGCGCCGTCCGGCTACCTGGTGGCCAAGGTGGTGGCGGTGGACGCGGACGCGGGTCAGAACGCGTGGCTGTCGTACGAGCTGGCCAAGGCGACGGAGCCGGGGCTGTTCCGCGTGGGGCTGCACAGCGGCGAGGTGCGCACGGCGCGCGCCGTCACAGAGAGGGACGCGGCCCGTCAGAGGCTCATCGTGGTGGTGCGGGACCGCGGACAGCCGCCGCGTTCTGCCACTGCCACCCTCTCCGTGGCGCTGGTGGACGGCTTCTCCGAAGCCCATTTACGGGTGAGCGAGGAGGCACCGGCCGCCGAACCCGATGGGCCGCTTACTCTTTACCTCATCGCCTCCCTCGTCTGTGTGTCGGCGCTGTTCCTCGCCACCGCGGTGGCCGCCGTGGTAGTGAAGGTGCAGCGGGCCAGGCAGAGAGAGATGGAGACCTTGCCCACGTTCCCGACGATGGCCACGGAGAGCACTGCGAGCTCCCTGCCCCGCAGCTACGTGTACGACGTTTGCTTCACCGCCGGGACCGTCAGCAACGAGTTCCGTTTACTCAGGCCGCTCTTCCCCTGCTTCCCCGCAGGGCTGCCCCCCGGCCCGGGCGAACAGCGGAGCTCGGTGTGCTCCCAGGACGCGGCCAACCTCGGTGGTGAAGGCGACTGGACTGCACAGGTGAGGGACTGACAGGGCTGAGGCGATCGGGCAGGCAGGGGGGAGGTGTGCCACGTCCTGGCAGCAAGGACTACTGAAGTTGTAGAATTGCTAGTGGAGGAATCCCTGGGGTGGGAAGAGATGAGGGGTAGAAGGGGTCTCAGACCCGCTGGAGAGGCATCCCAAAAGGGTCCAGCAGGGCTCAGCTGCTCCCCAAATGCTGTCTAACTGCGCCTCTCTGCACCAGAAAGGATAGAGCACTTTGGGACCCTTAAAAGCCGTTAAGTCCAAACCCTCATGCGATGAGCAGGGATCCCTTCAACTAGATCAGGTGGCTCAGAGCCCCATCCAACCTGACCTTGGATATTTCCAGGGATGGGGCACCTACCATCTCTCTGAACAGCTGGACCCATATCTGTGCTGAGTATTCGTGTTAGATCAAGTATTTGGTGTCACATCAAAGGAGGGGAGGATTTGGGCCATGAGAAGGCGAAAAGTACAGGTAGAATGGGTCCTGCCCACGCGCTGCGTAGAGTCCGTAGGGACCTGGAGCAGGAATGACACCATTCCTAGGGATACGTCCTCCCAGAGGTGGAAGTAACGGGAATGTAGTGGCCTGTCCAGCATCAGATGGGACTGCGGGGACAGCTGTGCGAAGGGGTGTCACCAATGATGTCCCCTAAACTGCTGTTAGGAGCTGGTGTCCGGTGCTGCCACGAGCCATTCACCAGGGTGGTGGCAATGCTGAGCTCAAGCTGTCCTACAAGCTGCTGGAGGCTATAGAGGTGGGGACCTCTGCCATTAAATTCCCTTATATTTTTGTGACTTGCCTGAAACTTATTGGCCAGAAAAGTGTGGTTATCGGAGTCACTTACCTCTTAATGTGGGATTCGGTGAGGACTCCAGGGAGAGTTTCCAAGTATCCATCTAGCACTTCACAGTAGGCTGGATGATGAATATATATGAGGTTGAAGAAACACAAGCACCATCAGTGTCAGTAAACGTTTTCTTATTTCATAACCACTGATGACTTGGACTCACTTTACTGGTTTTCAGAATCACAGTTGCCTCAGGGAAGACAAGGACCGTTCTTGATATATCAGCATTAAACCACATTTACAATTTGTGAGAAAGTGGTTTCTGTTTGGGGCTCTTATCATTTCGAATTCGTCCTTCAGGCTCATAAAAGTTTTTCAATAGTACCTTCGTGGAGGATGGTTTCTGACTTCAGGTGTTCTCTGCTCAGGTCAGAGACCCACCAAGTCTTACCTTCTCTTTGGCTCTGGGTATAGAGGCATGGTGTGGCACAGGCAGCGGTGTAAGACACGCTCTCCAAGCTTTTCAGTGATTCTCGCTATCCTTCAACACCCAAATGACAACTGCTCTCTCTGTTCTTTGCAGGGGAGTGCTCCCCTTTCTGAAGACATGGGGCCGAGAGCCGCAGATGCAGTTTGCCCTGCAAACAGTGAGCCGGAGCTAAATGTCAGTTCTGATAAAAACCCTTGGCTCGCCCACCAATAAATGAAGAGAAAGACAAGTTTTTCTGTCCTCACAGGGAAAAGGGAACAAAGAGACCAAACACCTCCCTAAAAGCTACCAAGGAGAAGAAGGCTTCTCTATGAGAGTACTTTCCCCTCGAGCAGTACTTTATTCATATAGGTATTTTGTAATTGTGATGTGGATGGAGGAGGAGGAGAACCGTGTTGCATGTTGCTTACATAATAATGTGCGATTGTGAGAGTGCCACTGCTTCTACATACTGTGGGAAATACTGAAAACTGGCAGCAGATCCTTAACTTCATCCTTCACCGCCTACTCTGTGGGGTTTCTTTTCGTGTTTGGTTTGTTTCTTTCTTTTTACGGAGAGAGCTTTGTATTAATATCTTGGTTTTCTGCCGTGTGTTCAACACCAGGTAAAACAGATATTCAGCAAAATTAAGTGGTGCTTGCAAAGGAATTTCTTGCATAATAAGCAGAAGCTGTGTACATTTGTAGCTGCTGACACTGCCACAAGTGGCAAATTTGACCAGGAGTTTACAGGTTCTCCTTACTGTAAAGAGTAGGCTTTGAGCAGTGCATTCTTTCTTCCTTTTTCCCCCCATAAAGTTAAAATTGCTTTTATCTTAACTTCTAAAAATAATTTCGCTATTTTTAAAAGATAAGGTGATTTAAAGTATTGTTTGTGGTTTTACAGGAAAATAAAGGATACGGTTTACAGTTAACCTAGAGCACTGTAGAATATAGGGTGTCAAGGAGCTTTCTGTTTTCTCTTTCATCAATCGGTATTAATCTATAAAGTAATGTGATATTTCCTGTCGTTGAAACATTTTAAAGAGTCAAATGAGCGATTACAGAAAACAATAAAACCTCCTTGGAACTCCATCGGGTGAGTGTGTTGTCTCGAGATCATTTGCCACCGTCATCGCGGAGGAAATAGCCAACCCAAGAGCAGGATTTCGGGAATAAATCCGTGCATCTGGTGTGGATTTTATGCAGGGGAAACCGGAACGATCTGGAAAATAGCACGGCTTCAGAAGTCGGAGAAAGTCGGAGGGAGTTTTTCCGAGCCGAGCTGAGGTCTAAGAGACACAGCTTCCAGCCCACTTCCGAAGGGTCCCGGCGGGAGGGGTCGTGAACTGAGGGAACAATCTCGGTCCATTCCGAGAACGACTGTGGCGGCAGCTGCCGTGGTTCAGAGACCAGCTCACCTGGTGGCTGGACCCCTGTAACAGTGCACAGCTGGTTAACTAAACAGTCGGAAAGTAATTTATTCAAAGCTTTCGCACTGGGGGGAAGGGAGGGGGAACCAAAACAAAAGGAACAACCAGACTTTAGATAAATCTCTTTTTAGAGTAGAAAGCCAACAGAGGCATTGCTTATTCACCCGGTGGCCATACTTTGAATACGGCTGTATGGACAGTTAAATCTCTATGCTTTGACCTCGGAAGAGAGAAATCGAGCCGTTAATCTCTGCTTTCCAGGATTTGCGCTGGGAAATCTTCGAATCCTTCCACAGATCGGCCACCTGGTGCCGCTGCTGACCGCGGAAGCTTCCGCGCAGCTCCCAGCTCCCCCTACCCCGCGATTCGGGCGGGCGGGGCTGCACCATCTCGGGCTGCTCCGTTCGGGGGTCTGCAGTCTCTATCGGCAGCTCCATTCAGCTCACAGGAGAGGAGATCGGGTGGCTGGAAGGGAATGAAGCTGAGGAAGAGCGAGGAACCGCTCCCGGGGCCAGCGGTGGCTCTGATCCTTCTCTGCGTCTCGGGGATGAGAGCAGAACCCGCTCGGTACTCTGTGCCCGAGGAGGCGGAGAGAGGCTCTTTTGTGGCGAATACCGCCAAGCATTTGGGACTGACCGGTGAGGAATTATTGGCTCGTCAGGCTCGACTCGTTCCTGAAGGAGAAAAGCAGTATTTTCAGCTGAACCAGGACACCGGGGATTTGGTGGTGAGAGAGCAAATGGACCGAGAAGAGCTGTGCGGACAGAGCGACCCCTTCTTGGTGCGTTTCGAGGTGCTGCTGGAGAGCCCACTGCAGTCCTTCCGAGCTGAGGTAAGGCTCGCCGACATAAATGATCATGCTTCTGTGTTTCTAAATAAAGAGATAGTTTTAAAGATCCCGGAATCAGCAATGCTAGGGACTCGGTTTTTGTTGGAGAGTGCTCAGGATCCAGATGTGGGCAATAGTCTTCAGCATTATAGCATCAGCTCGAACGAATATTTCCATGTGTACACCCAGCAGCGAAATGACGGCAGGAGGTACGCCGAGCTGGTGTTGGATCGAGCTCTGGACCGGGAGCAGAAAGCAGAAGTTGATTTCAGCATCACAGCTGTGGATGGTGGGACTCCACCGCGGTCTGGCACAGCTTTAATCCACGTGGTAGTGCTGGATATAAATGACAACATCCCGGTATTTACCCAGAGTCTGTATAAAGTCTCCGTAATGGAAAATAGCTCACAGGATACCATAGTAGTGGTAGTGTCTGCTAGCGATTTAGACTCAGGAACGAATGGGGAAATAGGCTATTCCATATTTCAAAATTCAGAGGAAAATCACCAAACCTTTAACACAGACCCACAGACAGGTCAGATTCGACTCAAAAAGCCTTTGGATTATGAAGAAAAAAGACCTATGAGATAGACATCCAGGCCACAGATGGAGGGGGCCTCTCCACGCATTGCAAGGTGGAGGTGCAGGTGAAGGACGTGAACGATAATGCTCCCGAGGTGATCATCACCTCGCTCACCGGCACCCTCTCCGAAGCTGCCCCGCCGAACACCGTTGTGGCCCTCTTCAACGTGCACGACCGGGACTCCGGGGACAGCGGCAGGACGACCTGCGAGCTGACAGGGGAGCAACTTTTCAGGATCACGCTGCTGGCAGGTGACGCGTACTCGCTGGTGACATCAGAGACACTGGACAGGGAGCAGGTGGAGGAATACAACGTGAGAGTGCGAGCTAGCGACGAGGGCTGCCCCGCCCTCTCGGCATCCAAGACCATGCTCGTGCGGCTCCTGAATGTGAACGACAACGCACCCACCTTCACCCAGGCCATTTACACCATAGAGACGAGCGAAAACGAGCCCGCGAGGAGGAGCCTGGGCCGCCTCAGTGCCACGGACCCCGAGGCGGGAGAAAACGCCAGCGTGCGGTACGCGCTAGTGCCGCCACTGACAGGCACCCTCGCCGCGGCATCATTCGTGTCAGTGGACGCGGAGAGTGGAACTGTCCGGAGTTTGCGCCCGCTGGACTACGAAAAGGTCCCTGCCTGCGAGGTGACAGTGCGAGCAGCCGACGGCAGATCCCCGCCGCTCAGCGCACAGGCCGTGTTACGCATTGTAGTGCGGGACGAGAACGGTAACGCTCCCGTGCTGCTGCACCCGGCCCCCGACAGCAGCGCGGCCGGAGAGCTGGTGCCGCGCTGGGCGCCGTCCGGCTACCTGGTGGCCAAGGTGGTGGCGGTGGACGCGGACGCGGGTCAGAACGCGTGGCTGTCGTACGAGCTGGCCAAGGCGACGGAGCCGGGGCTGTTCCGCGTGGGGCTGCACAGCGGCGAGGTGCGCACGGCGCGCGCCGTCACAGAGAGGGACGCGGCCCGTCAGAGGCTCATCGTGGTGGTGCGGGACCGCGGACAGCCGCCGCGTTCTGCCACTGCCACCCTCTCCGTGGCGCTGGTAGACGATTTCTACAATGCCTTTCACCAGCTTGGCCACGATCCTGCAAGCGGACAGCAGCCACAGGTGGCCGAGGAGGAAATGCTCACCACATACCTCATCGCCTCCCTGTGCTGCGTCTCGTCCCTTTTCCTCTTGTCCCTCATCGTCTAGACGGCAAACACGCTCTGCAAAGCTCGCGTCCGGGCAGAACTTTCTCCTCCCTCTCCCAGCTGCTACGCGGAGCGAGACTTGGACAGCGACAGCGTAGGCGCCGGCTTACCGCTACGAAATGTGTCTGACCAGAGGCTCGGAGAGGAGTGAATTCCGGTTCCTGAGGCCCGTCCTGCCCAGCCCCTATAGCAAAGCACAGGCGGGGCTGGACAAGGACGAGAAGCCGCTATACCACTCGCAGCCCGCCTGCGATAGGGAAGCCCAAGCGGAGAGCACAGCAACTCCTCCCTTCTAGCAGCCAGACGGGCCAGTAGGCGTGTGCGTCCATGCCTGAGCCATGCTGGGATACACTTCACTTCCCCGTCCTCAGCCTGAAATTCCCCGGTAGGCGTAGCCCTGTTCGCTGCTGTTATAGGCGTACTGTCCCTGCGGAGGCTCCAGGCCGGTTTCTCCTGCCGGGGAAGGCGGCTCAGCCCCTCCGATTTCAGCCTCCGCTTCACGCTGCCCTGGAAAACGCCTCGTTCCGCTCTTGCCGCAACACTTCCCGAAGGCTACACACTCGTTTATCGCCAGACGAGAGCTCACTCCAGACCGCGGGTTAGTGCCACAAAGGGCCGAGGACTGAGGCGGAGAAGCTGCCGGCTATGCTCGGGCGCCAGAACTTCCCGCAGGGGTACCGCCGATCCTCCCTAGCACTTCTCTCCCCGGAGGACGAGAGCGCGTCCTTCTGGAGGAGACCACGCCAGTGTGCGAGGATCCCTGGACCGGGGCTGGAGATGCAGCCGATAGAGTGT